>JBDJHY010341751.1:0-18842 GCA_039654485.1 Withania somnifera | reverse complement strand
GTACCCCTGGTAGTATGGGATGCCTACGGGTGAGTGTGTTTTGTATGTACGCTGCGCTTCTTATGGGGGACTTGTCATCATTTATGTGCTTTACTTTATCCTTTAGTTTACTGTTGTATTAATTCTTATGATTAATTGGAGGTTTTATGTTATGTGGGAATTTGTGCTTCTTACTTCTATTCATTCCATTATTATTTCACTTGAGGTTACCTATATACCAACCTTATTCGATCCTTATCATCCTTGATTCTTATTTATTGGTTATACTGTCACATATGTTGTTAAAAGGACACCGAATTATTCTGATCTGGTATAGATGGTCCTGTTATGTGATTAGCTAGCAGTATCTATTTATATGGTATTAATTAGTATTGAACTGCTAGTTTCCTGGTATGTCCTATTTGCTTCCATGACTACTTTCCTTGTTATTCCACAATTTACTGCAGTTAGTTTTGTTGTGTGCTTAGTAGGCCTCGAAACCTACTGAGTACAGGTTGCTTCGGTGGCTTACACTCATACTACACTTGCACTTGTGCAGATCCGAGTACAGGTCCTAATTTGTGATTCAGCTCGCTGATCGTTCGTTCCTTTTCAGATCAAGGTTTCAGGGTGAGCTTGGCGTACAACTTGATCCTGTTTCTCTTCAGGTTTATATTTTGATTATCTCCATTGTATTTCAGAGACCTTTGGATATTGTATATTTTCTACCATTGTTGTTTATACTAGTGGTTCGTTTGACATTGACATCGGGTCTTGGGTGTATTCCGTAATTTCTTATTTCCTTACTGTTTCTTTTTATATTCTTTTGCATTAATTGTAATAGTCCTCCGCTTCAACCACGGACTACGGGGTTTGGTTCTCCTACTTGAGGTATAGTAGGTGCCATCATGATCTGCAAAATCGGGTCATGACAGTACCGGACCTGTCCCATGACCGTTGTCGAGAGGATGTGCATATTTATTTCACCCTAACCTATATTTAGGAGCCTTAGGCTATTATAGACAGAGACCTGAGGCAACTCAGGTCTAAGGAGATTCCAGTAGTGAACGTTTATTAGGAACATCAACCAGTTGAGAATGCTACTTGGGAGATAGAGCGTGATATGTGGTCCCTGTATCCACATCTGTTTGAGCCTTCAGGTACTACTCCTTCCCTGACTTTCAAGGATGAAAGTCCTTTTTAGTTGTGGATGTTGTAATGACCCCCTCGGTCATTTCGCCGCCTTTCATTTTTTCTTATGCTTAGAGCTATTTTGTAGTTTCCCCAAGTTTATATGACTCGCTGGGATCAGTAGCTTGTTGCCCTAGTGACTTATTTGCTTGTTATCTCAGTTTCCCTGATTTGAAGTTTTAGTTTTGAAATAGTAGAATTTGAGAGTGAAATAGTAGTAAATGTGCTCGGAATCAAATTCTAATAGTTCGATTAGCTCTAGAATTTGGACTTTGGTCTAGATGGACCTTAATTTCGTGTCCTGGGCTTTTTATTTGTAGTTTGGGTTGTTTTGTGGAAATTCAGTCTAGTCGAATCTCATTTTGGAGCCTATGTGGTCTATTGATGATCGGAGCATTGGATCGGGATTTCGTTGATTCTGTTAGCTCCAAAATACCAATTTTGGGCTAGTTAAGTTATTTGTTTGCTTCCCGGGGTGCCCAAGCTTGTTTTGAGTTGGTTTGTGCAAGTCCTTTATTTGGCTCCTTTTTTATTCCTTTTGGGTTTGGGGCCGTTTATTCTTAAATAGCCTCGGATGGTCATTTCATTTATTTTGTAGTATGTTTTCCACCTAAAATGCACTTTTGGTTTGTTAGAATTTGACTCCGGATGCTCGTTTTAGATGCCTTAGATTTTTCAGAATTTTTCTTTATTTGTTGCAGGTCACAGACCGCCCTGGCGAGGTCGCCCCTGTGCCCAAGGGCTGCCCTAGTGAAGGTTGCCCCAGCACACAGGCAGCCACCCCAAAGAGGTCGCGCTTACTATAAAAAGGGCACCCCAGCAACCCCTTGTACTCTATAAATAGGGCATCACCCCATTTCATTTCCATCTTTTGCCACTTTGTTTTCAATCCCTCCTTGAGTGTGTGAGTTGGTTTTTTAGTATTTTAAGCCGTGGAGAGATGTGGGAGTTGCATGGGTGATCGTGGGAGTTTGCGGTGTTTAATTTTCCAGGTGATTCTTGTTATTTCAGCTTTTCTTTAATTGTGCAAAATATTTTTATTTAATTACTTTAGACCTAGTTTTACCCTTCAATTTGATATCGCCTTAAGCTTATTTTTGGACCACGAGTCCCCTGAGCTAAGGGATATGCGCTGGTATAATTAGTTTGGTTTTTTTAGGTTGTGGGACCCGCTTCTTGACCCGAGTTGCTAATTGCAATATGGGTCTTATTTTTTATATTTTTGATCCCTGGACTTGTAATTTTTCTAGTTTTGTGTGGTATCAACTTTGTTGGAGCTTCGAGTTCACCATGTGTGCACTTTAGTGATTTTCGCCAGCGTCCAGGTAGGCTAGGTTTATTTTGTGGCATTATAGACTTGGTTGATATTATTATGCTTTTGATATGGCTTGTAGTGTGAGCTTGTTATTTAGGTTTATCATCATTTTACGATTGATATTCTTGATTGATTCGGGGGCTTATGAGAGGCCATAGAGGGTGAAGGGTTGTATATTCGGTTCTTGGTTCCACAGTGTGGAGGCCATTGACCTTGGGAACTATGTTGGTTATTAAGTGACAAGTATGGTGATATTTCCTTGGGAACTTGTTGATATTTCCTTACTTCGTCTTGGGTTTCATATTTTGGCCTCTGTAGAATGTATCAACCATGTTTAGTTCCTGTAGATCTATACTGGTACATTTGATACCCTACTCCTCTGCTTATTATTAGTTTTACTGCTTCTTGTACTATTTCTTTACTATTGTTGACCTGTTTACTTCCTCTCTTTTATTACTCGCATTTTATTTTAACCCAGTCAACCAATATATCTACTGTGTACCTTGTTTGGTACTCATGCTGCACATATGTACCTTTTTCCGTGGTGCAGATACTGGCAGGGGTTATTAGAGACGCCATGGTCGTGAAGAGTAGACCTAGCTGACTTACAGAGATTACGGTGAACTTTACCTTCCAAGCCTACCATGACTTCCATAATTCTGGCTTGTTTTATTTGGTCCACAACAGGCGCTGCATTGCAGTACCTTTAATAGGAGATTTGTATTTTTTATCTTTCGTTTATTCTGTATAGTAGCTCAATATGCCACTGACACTAGGTTTTGGGGTTCGGGGTTTGTATGATTCCCTGCTTGCTTTTGTTATTTATGTATTGTTTATTCTTTCCTTTTGTGCTTGGGTTTCTTTGAGAGCTTATAGCCCATTGCGTGTTGCTCCGAGCTTTAGGGTTAGGCTTGTCTACAGGAGGGTTGTAGATGCCATCATGACTTGAGATTTTGGGGCATGACAATATCTCAAATATACTTTTATGTATACCAGTTCAGGACCTCGACTATGTCATTTAAATAATATAGCCATCCGATCAGGCCTTGGCTAAGCATTTTTCACAATATAATCTTGTTACCATATTATAAACACCCGGTTAGAGCTTGGCTATGTCTTTTTCAAAATCTCAATCAAGGCTCTATGACCAACCAAGTCAATATCAAACAAGTTCTATGATTTCATCAATGTATATTTATAGATTCATAGTAAAGTATCCAAAACTAAATAGTTATCACAATTCAACCATATAAAGAATCACTTGATGAGATTTTAAGTCAACACATAAAGTCCTCTTCGGCAACTTCTATCAAAAATAGACTTTCTAGTCCAATTTATCGCTTTCGGGCATCAATGTTTTCAATATCAAGGTTGCCATTCATTTATAGTGAACATTGTCTTCAACAAGTAGGTAATTAGACCTAAAATATTATCTAATTCTTCATTTCCAACATCATGTTTGAACCAAAAAATTGTAATACAACTCAAGCAAAGTCATGATTCAACAAATTTATGAAGTATAGTCATGGTTCAACAAATTGATCAAGTATGATCATGGTTCAAAAAATTCATCAAGTGTGATAATGGTTAACAGTTCTTCAAGTTTGTTCATCTTTTCTAGTTATTCATTTCAAAGCCAAGATGATATATCATACTAGCTTTCCCAGGGCATCCATATCATCCCAAGCCAACAGCTGAATTAGAAAATAATTGGACAATTAACAAACAATTTTTAACAAATTATAGAAAGCCATAAACCTCAACTTTCATTAATTTTGAAGAATCAAGCTACTCAAGAGCTTTATCCTTTAGATCTTCCCCAACCACAATCTAGTGACCTAAACAAGAATTACAAGAAAATATTTACTAATCAACAAAAAATTTTAATTATTCAAGGTGTACATAGAAACTGGCCTGGGGAACATGGAGTCAAAATCAAATTTGTATCCTAAAATAATGTTACACATCACTATGAGATGTTTATTAAGGTTCATTAAAAACTGATTCCATTTCATGTCAAAGTTCCAAAGTTTTCCATTATTTTGGAGTTAAACAATTTCCCATTATTTTTGAGTTCAATTTCCTGAATTTTCTATGAGAAATAATGTCAAAGTAGCTGAGGTTCAATGGAAATAGGTTTACAAAACTTACCCAATTGATTAGCCGAGAAAACCTTGATCATCTTTTCCAAAAATAGGCTATTAGTTCGTGATTTGCCTGAAAAATGAGAAGAGTTTGTGTCAATATAAAAAACTCCCCAATTTATACTAGCAGGGACCAATTTATCGTATCAACTGGTTGTCCTGGCTGATTTATTGGACGAGAAGTTGATAAATCAATCATTTTTCTGATTTATCGGCCAAAATGTCTGATGAATCAGTCAAGAACAGCATCTCATTACAACAATGTTTGAAAACTCAAAATGGAACTCTGGGTTCTTTCAAAACCCCATACACACAAACCATATATGCAACTATACTAATTTTGACATTCCGGACTCAATGGTGCCGCCAAATCACTTGTACGAGGTCTCTTTGACTCAATACTCATTCCGGTCCCAAAAACTAACTTTTTACCAAAAAGGTCAAAATGCTATCGGGGTTTAGAAAAAATAAAAGGGACCTCATTCTAACAAAATTCAACTTCCTGAATCCAACGGAACCAACGGATATATATCCAATCACTCTACGACCAAATGTTGATCCAAGTCAACTAATTGACTTAAGACTTCAAATTTAGCCTTCTAAATGCTCAAACTCATCACGCATGGTGTAAGACAGTAAACAAGAGTATAACTAGAAAAAACTTGATAATCCAATGTTTATGGAACTAACTGCTTTCTAACAAGAGGACAAGACCACTAGATAACCCCTAAAGTTCCTCATTTTGAACTTAAAGGCTCCAAAACTCTAAATTCCCAAAATTATCAAAATTCTATATCAAATCTCATCTCGCACAAAAACTAACTATGAAAGCTTAGTTAATTGACATAAAGGGACTACAGGAAAATCAAAATAGTCAATACTCGGGAAAACTAAAAATGACGTTTAGGGTCATTGCAACATCCACCACTAAAATATATGTTTTTCCTTGAACATAAGAAAGAATAAGTACCTAAATAGTAAAAAATCTAAGGATACTAGCTACACATATCAGACTCGATCTCCTAAGAAGCCTCCTTGATCGGTCGGTGTCTCGAATGCACCTTCAAAACAGGTATATCTTGGTCCAAGCCTCCGAACCTGTCTATCAAGAATGGTAATTGGATCCTCCCCAAATGTTAAGTATGGGTCAAAAATCAAAGCATCCCATTGAAGCATTGAGACTCATCGGGCATATAGGTACGAACAATAGAGACATAAAACACTAGATGCACAGAAAAAAACATAGGTGGGAAACCTAACTTGCAAGCTACATGTCCCTTCCGCTCTAAAATCTTGAAAAGAACAATAATATTAGGACTCAACTTCCCTTTCTTCCCAAATCTCATCAAACCCTTCATGGGCGACACATGAAATCACACTTTAACACCATCCATTAACTCTAATGTCCTAACCCTCTTATCACCATACTTCTTCTTCCTACTCAAGAAAAAAAGTAACCGAGTCTGAATAAATCTAACTCTACCAATAGAGTCTCACAAAAAATATTTACTCCACAACCTCTCCTCAAAAGTCTCAAACCAACAAATAAGAGACCTATACCTCCTGCTATACAATACCTCAAAAGGCTCCATTTAAATGCTCGAATGGTAACTATTATTATAGGAAAACTCCACGCGTGATAATAACTTGTCACAACTACCACCAAAGTCAATAAGACAAGCTCGCGATGTGCTCAAGAACATAAATAGTATGCTCATGCTGGCCATCGATCTGAGGATGAAAGGTTGTTCTCATATAAAGCTTAGTACCCATCTCACGTTGCATAATGCTCCAAAAGTAGGAAGTAAAATATGTACCTAGGTTAGATATGAAGGATATAGGGACTCTATGCAACCGAACTATTTGGCTAACATAAATCTGAGCATTGTATCTCACCTTCGTTGGAATCAAATGATCAACAATCACCCAAAGGAGCCATAATCACTATAAGTAGTTGGCAATCTGATAATGAAATCCATGGCTATATACTCCTGCTTCCACTAGGGAATAGGCCTCCTCTTTGACATTCCTCTTGGCTTCTGGTGCTCAAAATTCACCTGCTGATAGTTTAAGCACTTAGAAATGAAATCCTTGATGTCCTTCCTCATACCACACTACTAATAATGTTGTCTCAAATCATGATACACCTTCATCTTCCCTAATGTATGGAACATCTAGAACTGTCGGCCTCCTCTAAGATCAACCTCACCAAATCACTAGACTTAGTAACGCAAATCCTGTCCCTAATCCTTAAAATACCATAAGAATCCAACTTAGCCTCCCAGGCCTTACCCCATCACCTTATCACGAATGATCCTTAACTTAGTATCATCAAAATTAGTGGAACAAATCTTCTCTATCAATGAAGAACAATCTTCTAGACATGAAAGGGCACCACCTTATCTGAAATCTACAATCTAACCAAGTTGTTGGATAGACTATCAATATCTCTTGCCAAAGGTTTTCCTTAGTTATAATACAAGACAAACTACTCATGCTGGAGGATTTCCTACTAAGGGCATCCGCTACCACGTTGGCCTTGCCCGAGTTATAAAAAATAGTAATGTCGTAATCCTTACGCAACTCCAACAGATGTCGCTGCCTCCAGTTAAGGTCCATCTAGTTGAAAATGTATAAAATGATCATATGGTCGGTGAATGCCTCACAATGCACTCTATTCAAGTAATGCATCCATAACTTCAATACCAAAAACCAGTACAGCCAACTCTTAGTCATGCATAGGGTAGTTCTTCTCGTGCACTTTCAATTGCCTGTAATAATAGGCTACTACCTTACCCTCTTGCATCAATACTCCACCCAATACAACCCTCAAAGCATCACAATAAATAATGAAACTTTCACCCTTCATGGGAATTTAAGAATAGGAATTGACATCCATAATGACTTGTTCTTTTGAAATCCATAAAAGGCACATTTTTCTGAGTCAGTCTAGTAAATGGAGCGGAAATAGATGAAAACCCTTGCACGAACCTCCTATAGGACCCAACTAAGTCAAAAAAGCTACAAAATTTAGTTGTGATGTAGGCATCACATAGTCACGTACCGCTAAAATATTAGACATATCAACCATAATACCTTCCTCAGATACTACGTCTACCAAGAATGCCACTAAACTCAACAAAAACATTCACTTCAAGAACTTAGCATATAGCTTCACATATTTAAACCTCTAAAGTACTATCCTTAAATACTAAACATGGTCAATCTTAGTCTTGGAATAAACCAAGATACCCTCAATGAACACAATCATAAATGAAGACAAATAGGGATGGAATACACCATTCATCAGCTCCATAAATGTTGTTGGGCATTAGTAAGCCCAAAATACATCACCAAAAACTCATAATGCCCATATCTGTTATGAAAAGCCATTGTTAGAATATCTGAAGTTCTAATTCTCAATTGATGATACCTGAATCTCAAGTCAATTTTAGAGAACGTGTCGGCTCCTTAGAACTAGTAAAAAATTCATCAATGCGAGGCAAAGGATACTTGTTCTTCATGATAACTTTGTTCAACTATCTATATCCAATACATATACGCATAGAACTATCCATGTTCTTCATAAACAATACTTGTGCACCCCAAGGTGATACACTATGATGGATGAAACTCCTTCTAAGAAAGTCCTATAACTTCTCCTTCAACTTAGAAGGAGCCATACGGTCAGGAGGAATAGAAATGGACTTAGGGCTTGATTCCAAATCAATACAAAGATAAATATCCCTATCAGGGGGAAACCAGGAAGGTTTATTAGAAACACGTAAACTCTCTAACCACATGAACTGACTCTAAGGAAATAGGATAAATAGTAGCATCTCGTACAAAGGTGAAAAAAGATATAGACCCCTTCCTAATCAACCTTTAATCCTGAAGAAAAGAGATAACTCTATGAGTATACAACCCACAGTTACCCTTCAACTCGACCATTGAAATATCAAGCATGTATAATTTAATAGTCTTGGTATGGAAATCTAGAATAGTATGACAAGGAACAATCCAATCTATACATAAAATGATGTCAAAGTATACAATGTCAAGTAAGATCATGTATATCTAAGTATCGTACCCTAAAAAGACTACCAGTTGAGGTCGGTACACCCGATCCACAACTAAAGACTCACCCATAGGAGTAGACACATGAAGAGGGGTGGGCAATGTATCAGATAACATGTCAAAACCAGAAGCAAAATATGTGGATACATTAGAATATGCAGATCTGATATCAAATAACACTGATGTAGGCCTAGAGAAACTGGGACAGTACCTGTTATCACACAGGAGAATGACCCTAACCCCAAACTATATGATGTGTACCCTACCACTCTAAGCACCTCTACTTGTCTATCTTCCTCCCTACCTCTACCAGTAGGAGTCGATCCTCTAGATAGAGCATGTGAGGGTTGAGAATCCTACTAAGAGTCAATCTATTTACGCTGGTGATAGAACCTCTACCTATGACCAATATCACCAAAAGAAAAATAAGCACCCAGAGCTGAGGGATGGTATAACGAACTATCAAACCCTGAATGGTCCCTAAACTACTATGGTAAGAAGCAGAATAACTCGGTACTGGACTGGAGGCACACTGAACTAACTTTCTATAACCCATGTCTTCGTAGATGCTTGGAATGGTACCAACCATGAAAATAACAATTGTGCTGAAGGGAACCTCTACCTCCAATAAGGCACCAAAATACAGACCATAAGAATATGGTATGTTTCCCCTGCTATCACTAGTCTGACCTCTATGCAACTGCTCAAACCGTCTCATTGCCTTAATCACACATGCGAAGTATCCCTAATAGCTATGAAGCCATGAATATGGAATTCTAAAGATACGGGATCCACCCTCGCATGAACCTATCTATGTTCTCCAGCTCATCATGTAAGATAGCTAAATGATTCTTAGAAAGCACATAAAAGTGAGATAATAGTCATCAACTGATATGCCCTCTTGTATCAACTCATCAAACCTTCTGCAGAACCCATCCCTAATATTCTGGGATATATTGCCCACAAATTCTTGGGTAAACATCTCCCAAGTGATAAGAGGAGATCCAGCTAGTCTAGAGTTAATATAAAAATGGCACCATTACCGAGATGGCCCTCAAAGCTGCAAAACTGTGTAGTCTACCTCATGTGACTGTACCATATCAATACTATAGAGCAACTCATGCCATGTAATGAGTAACTCAAATGGGTCCTCACCCTCACCACTATGTAACTAATGTGGGTCCATCTCACGAAACCTCTCGTACCTCAACTGGTGATCATCAGACATCTCATCAACTATTGTACTTGCATCTCCAACACCTAAAACCTGAAGCTCATATAACTTGTATGCAATAGGTGGTTGTCCCACCTGACCCATAATTATAGGTGGATGTCCCATTGGAACCTAAATCACAAGTAGCTGGAACACGTATCATGGAACAACAAGTGACTGCCTTATCAGCTCATGCATAACTGGAACAACTCTCTACTCTAGGGTCTCTGCCCTTGCCCTGGTATGAGAAACTTGTGGCATACCACCCTGAGCTATTTTTTCAAGTGCCTCAAGAACCCTGAATAGTGTACCTTGTAGTACTGGGGCTGAAATATAGTCCTAAGCTCTATCTTCGGCTCTATCCACAAAAGGCTCATGTAAGGCTGCTCTAGCTCTATCCTTATCTTGGTTTGCCCATCTAACTCCCATTTGGGCTCCACCTTGACCTCTCACTGTATCCCTACCCCCAGTAGATGGCTTAGGAACATCCTTATTACCCTTATCAATAACAACTCTGGTCCTCACCATCTGTCAAATAAAATAAATATAGAGACTCAGAATACGTGAATCAACTACGCTAGACAGAAGTGAAAGAATGAAAAGATGTTTCCTAAAGTCCCGTAGTCGCTTGAGGATAAGTACGGATGTCTCTGCATCACTCCGTAAGACTCTACTAAACTTGTCTTGTGAAAATTAGGACCTATGTACCTAGGAATCTGATACCATCTTGTTATGCTCCAAAAAGTAGACGTGATGACACCTTCCTCTCCCCTCATAATAGGTCAGCTGAATAGTAAAAAATTAGGTAAAAGTGGAATTCAAGCAAAATAAACATCTAAATGAAAAATTCAATGCGTTAACTGTCATGACCCCAAAATCAAGTTGTGATGGCGTCTACATCTCACATACAAACAAGCCTAACTGTAGCCTAAAGAAATATAGTCAGGCTAGTACCAAGGATCCCAAAAGAAAAGAAGAAGGAGATGAAGAGATGATATAAAAAACAGAATACATAAAACATAACTCAATATTTCTCCCCAGAACCTAGTATAGTGACTGTAGAGCATCTATATATACAAAAAGGATATAAAACATAACCTGCAATGGGGAAAAACTACAAAAATGGTTATCTAGACTCCAAGTGGGACAACAATAGAAAACAAAAGGATGATTGGCTAGCATGAATGCCAACTGCTCACTGTATCTCCTGAACAACACTAATCTACTTCACACGATTGTGTTTGCCCTGATATCTTACACTAGGACCTGCATAAGAAAAAGATATTGAAGTGTAGCATGTCAACAAAAAAAAAAACAGATACCTAGTGGTAGCTTAGTCCTACAGGGAGAAAGTAAGCATAAGAAAGGTAAAGAACAGTCCTACCAAGTAACACAGTGGCACTTAGTGTATAACAAAAAAGGTAATTACAACAATAGCTAATAAGTGCAGTGAAGGATAGAGTAGAAATGTGTGTAGTATCAACTAGCAAACATGAAAGAAAGTTACTAACAAGGAATAACACATAGATTCAGCAAACGACCAAATCATGACCTAATGCAGCACATACCTTCAGCTCCTACATAAACAACACAACAAAATATCAACAAGAGACTACAAAACCATCAACCAGTTAAACTAAACATGAGCACAATGAGTGTATTAATAGTACTAATTAGAAGTATAAGACCACTAGTAAAGTCTTCTAGAAAACAAACCCGGTTGAAAACCACTCTTCCTATCGGTACACTCATACAACCAAGTAACCTAACAGGTATTGCCCCCTTAAGTCTTGAAGGATACAAATAATGCATAACGATGCAATGCAAGGGGTGCTGGAAAGATAAAGAAAATGTCAACATGCTCCCTCTCTAGGATAGTCCTAGATTTAAGGGTCGCTGCGGAGGTCGCAAATTGTATACCATGTATAAAAGTGTCAAGATGCTTCCTTTCTGGGATAATCTCGAATTTGAAGGATCCCGCAATGGACTAGAATTGCATACCCTATAAATAAGTGTGGTAATGCTCATTATTTGGCATTGTCCCAAACCAAGAGGGACCCACAGAAGATTCCTCGTATACTTACCTATCCTACTTTGTATACTCCTCCCCCAGCCATGCATCATACCCTAGGCATGGTACGCTAGGTTCGAGAGTCCATGGAGGGACCTATAACCACATGAAAAAACTAGTGAAAGTCATTTTGTATCATAGTCCTCAGGACCAAAATTTGAAAATTTAGGCTCATCCCATTTATCATATCTTAGTGAAAACTCAAGAACAACTATGTAGGAAAAAATCAACATCTAAATAAAATCCATCTATTGCCATTAAGGAAAAAATCCATACTAAAATCCACCTGTCATAATGTAGGAAAAAATCCATATCTCCATAAAATCCATTTGTTGCCATGTACGCAGTGTCAAGAAAACACAGCGATAGTAACCCAACGACCTCAAATGGTGTGAGAAAATAGCTCCATACTTCTTATGGGACAGTCGTGGAGATTATAATATATGTATAAGAAATCAATTTCCAGTAATTACTTTATTAAAAATCCAGTTACCTTTTTAAAACATTTAATGCATGCTCACAACACATAACTAATCAACATACTAACTAACTTAAGGCTCCTAACTAAAACCTACAAGATGGATGATAAGCCCTAGTCCCAAGGTATAATCTCCCCTAGCCCTTACATGTCCCTGAGCCATAAGTAACCGCATCCTAGATTCCACGTCTTCCTAAAAAGGTGTCTGTTAAGGGCCATGAGCATACGCATACAAGGGAATACACGAACCTACCAAAACTCAGTCCAATACCACACACCCCTAGGCTCATACCAGTGTAGGGAAAAATACTATCACATAAGGCTGCTAACTATCTAAGAAATCCAAATCTAACTTGGTATAATATCATCACATAAGGCAGCTAATGACCCAACATAGTCATATGATACCCAACTAGGTATGGGCTAATCACGTAAGGCTACTAACTAATCGCCAAGGCAACATCCATCTATTTATAACCCCAAAGGGGTCCACACCTGCCCTGGTTAAACATAATAACTCAGGTAAACCACAAATAATTAGTCTACCTAGATCGGCTCTAAAGCAGTTAGCCTATATCGGGGGATAGTTGCTAAGCTCAAATTAGTAGTTTAATCCCTTCCTCATCCTCATTAGAGTCTATAGTCTGCATATGATGATATGCATCAAATTGTTACTCCTTCCCCAGTAACACTATAGTCTAGAGTTGGCTTGAAACACGCGGGCAACACGGTATAGCTCTAGGGTAAGTAGTTAACCTACAAGGCAGCTAAATGGGCCATAAGTTGGATAAATAAGAATATCAAGGCCTGAATAATCATCTCAGCACCGAGATAGATCTTGACTATACACATATTATATTAATACCCAATTTGAACAAAGTGGACCGCAGCCTACCTGGATTTTAGTGATATCCTCGAAAAACATGCCCTAAATGGCTAGAATCAGATACGAAGCTTGGAATCACGCTAGTCTAAAAAAACATAACCCACGAGTTAATACAAGTAAAACAAGACTCATATTTCTATATAAATAGCAGGGTTAAAATCCCTACAAATCAGGTCCATAAACCCTAACAACTCAGAAAATGAAAATATTTATATCCACTAGTAGAGTACAGCTCATATGTTGTATATTATGACATAAAGCTAAATTTCACTGTAGAATTGAAAGATATAAGATCAAAAAGTTTATAAAATAAGGAAATGAAGATTTACCTAATAGAAATGATCCTAGAACCATCATAATGCATTTCTACATAATAGAACTAGATTAAATACTTCAAAGTTGCTGGAATATGCCTTGAAGATCAAAAGATTTGGAGACAAAAGAGAAAAACTGATGAAAAATTGGGAAAGTTACTATTTATAGAAGGGGCACTGCTTGATCTATAAATCGGTCATAATGGATGATATATCGGCACTAGCCATTCTATCGGTTCCTGAGGACCCAATCTTGATAAAAATCAAAAGCGCACACGGATGGAAACAGAGCCCAATTATAACACTCCATATATGAAATCATTATGTAATCGACATTTCAGACTCAACATAATTGAAAAAACAACAATTAGAGATCATATAATCTGAGTAAGATTCAAAAAGAACTAATTATGAAAACATTTAGCCTGTAGAGCTGCCAAAGATCCAACATATTGAACCCAAAAAGTCATAAATGACTTGGGGAAATCCCAATAATGCTTTAAATGTATAAAAGTAGAAGGAATAATAGAAATGTCCTCGATGGATGTTACAGTATCCACCACTAAATACACTTTCATGCGTGAAAGTTAAGGATGAAGGAACACTTGATGTCTGAAATAAACATACATATAATAGTTCACACCATGCTCCTCAACATCTCAACTGAACTACGCATCCAATGAACTTGTATAACAAAAATACATTCTTTAGACTGTCTCTGGCACAAACTAACTAGTCGTCCAATCAAACTAACTCATGTAAAAATGCATAGGATGAACCCGACATATATAACAACAAACCACAAATATATGGTCACTTACTCTGAAGGTAGGTCTATAATCTACAGGGAATCCCACTAATCTATCACAAGTCCCTAACTGAGCCTGAAATCCACAAGTTGACACTAAATTCAAGAAGCAATGCTCCTAATCTGTGTCGCTTTGGTATATATTCTGTGAAAGTTGAAGTTTAAACTAACAAGTCTGAGATCAATTCTCAATAACAGTTTGCCAACCAATTTCTGAACTACAACACCTATGATACATAGCCCCGAATAGTATAATCTGAATACTTGGATGATAATTGTCATTAGGAAAACTCACTCTAGGATAAGCGCAAAGCTCCGCTATCATCGACCTCAAAATACATTTCTGACACCAGCCCTTGAGTACTTGGATGGTCTACTCAAACTAAATATCTGGATGGGGTGAATGTTGCACTCCAAGCTACTTCTATATTCATCTCACACTATACAACCCTCAAAAATCAGGAATTGCACTATGCAACTCTATCTGACATAATGAAAATTAGGACTGCATATAGAAGAAAGAATCTTCTAAATGTACAAGGCAATCAATCCCTTTGCATTTCATGATGATGGAGTCAGTAGAAGGGGAGAGGGAAGTCTAGTAGGTCTATAATGATCCATATACAATCATTACCCCTATAAGTACAAGAGGGTACAGGAAGAACCAAAGATATCCCGCTCCTACTCCCACTCAGGAACAGGGAGTCACTGTAAAACACCATCTGGACTATGGTGCTCGAACCTCATATACTGGTAGCTTAAAAATCGAAATACAAAATCTCAAATGGCACCACAAGAATTCTAAGATGGAAACTGTTGTTATATGAAACTAAGGCAAGGCTAAATGTCAACCTCAACTATAACCATAGTGTGATGTCACAATCTCATGATGTATCGTGAGGTGTTCAAACAATCTGCTAACACTGACTATTAATTTGTGGGTGGAAATAGCAATGCCTATTTTCCTAAGCAAATCAAGATGCAAATTGGGTATCACTATCTAAAATATCTAGAACTGGGACCTCACAAATACTAAGGACCATCCCAAACTAGGAAGTAACAAGATTTTCTACACATCCCCTCTATATCAAAATGTATGGAATATCTAGTACAATGGGCCTCACAAGAATAGGATAAATCAAATCATCAACTCTGGAGTTGCAAGTATCAATGTCTGTCTACATTGTGCCATTAGAAACTAAATTGAACTCTGCATGAGAAATCCTAACTCTACGAGTTCCTCGGGTATAGTCGACCAATACTGTAACAAAAGGCAACTCACACAAACCAGAAGTCAACAACAATAGGTACCATAAATAGTGGCAACCCTTTCCTGCCAAGTCAGCCTTACTCTCTACTGTAACTAAATCCATGGTGAATGTATAAATCCCAATCATCCAAATCAACCTGGAATAAAATCTAAATTGTCTAAAATGTAAGGAAAATAATCACCCTAATGTAGCCTATCATACAACCCACACATTAATAGTAGCCTCAGAACATGACTAAATGCTCATCTATCGTCTCCTCATAATAACACATTTTAACAACCCAGTCATAGTATCATCTGAAAGAAAGATTTCAAAGCTAACAATCAACTCAAACCAAGAATGGAGGAATCCCCAATTACTAATAACTCGCTAACATATAGTTCCTTAAATTAAAATTTGAAAGTTCCTTGACTCTCTTACAAAGAAAAAATTATGAAATAAAATTATCACCCAACACAAGCCAATCATTAGTCCTAGAACAAAAATCAAAGAAGAATTAACCCATTAGACACTTACAAAGATCAAACATGTATGGTCGCATCCACTGACTAAAACCAAGAATGGATCACATAACTGGCGTACGAGAACCTCTGAGATATTCAAACCTCGATCAATCACTAAAGGAAAACTGTTATCTACCAAGATCATTGCACGTCTACGGTTCTAAAGACCAACTATAAGTAACCATAATTGAGAGAACCCAAAGGATAATATTCTATCCTAATAACCCTGACATGGGTGAAGGGTAAAGATAACACTATGTCAGTCACTCCTGAATCGTAGAAACCAACAGAATGAGAGAGTCATTACTCACAAAATATGATCACTCTGGTCCTCAAAGATCAACCAATAAATGTCACGGGTAGCATGAGTCACCACCTAAAGCTACCAAACCACTCATGGTTGAAAAAATCTCTATAGGATAATAGGCATCTTCCCCCAAAAATGAAGAAATACGGACCTACAATACTATTAAATACCCTCAAGTGACTACTGTCTGGCCTAAACATAAGGTATACCTCTATTTGTAAGGACCTCTATCAATATCTAGAGATACATGGATCATGGCCAAGGTATAAACGTAAAGAAACACTCCCAAATCTTGGGAGAGAAGGATAACCTGCCCATGACTGGCAACTCACTAAGTCCATCTACCACCGAAGGCCTAACTCTGCCATCTCAAAAAATCTGCAAGCTAAACTAGCCAAACAGCTCAAGTCCTTCACTAAGATCCACCACTAAAAGGTTTCCTCCTAAAAAATAGGGAACAAAAGGACCCTACAATCAATATCTACCACTTAGGGTAAGGAAAGGTGAGGGTAATCAAATATCATTTGGGATATAACAAGGCCCATATAACAAGGGAACTCAACACCTAAATCACATGACAACAGCCTAATAAGGCTCTATAGGCATCTCCCGAGAATTAAAGGAAAGATCTAGTCCACCTACAGAAATCAAAACCCAGGTGCCACCAAAAACCATATAATCAAGGACTATAATATAAAGGCTACAACAAGACCTAAACCCAGTCTATGATACCAAAGTAACACAAATAAAGTCAATTCAACTAGCATAATAAAACAAAATAGAATAAGTCAGAGTCATTCCTAAGTCAACACAAGACAACTAGGCAGGGAACATTATAAATCCATATCGTAATTAGAGTTTGGAGGTAGCTCTGCCAAACCGTCCTTCCCATTTCCACAAACAAAAGAACAAGGAACCGCCGGTAAGATCTGGCGGCTAGCCTAACTCACACACCCATAATCGGGGATTTTTTTAACTGTTATTAATATTTTTAGATTCAACTAACTAACTTTCCACGGATTCTAAAACTCACTTCTTTTTTTTGGTTTATGAAATATGACCAGCTCTACAACTTTTAGCGCCATATCTTCAAAAACCAAGTTTTTCAACCCCGTATGAATAACCAACACCTCCATAGGAAAAACAGTAATTACTAAAACTATCAAGTACTCCAACTAGCTACTAACGTAACACTATCACATATGCTGACTGGATGGCCCTAAGCCGAGGTAACTCTCTAGAATAATGGTCTCTCTTACCAAACACATAACAACCATGACCTATTCCTCAGTGGGAACCACTCTTTGTGCCTGTTGTTCCACCCTGACACCAAATCCCCTAAGGTAAAGACACACTAGCAATGTCCTGACAACATTGATCACTTTGAATACCTTGGCCTCTATCGGCCTGCAGAGGTAGAGTCTGAATAGATTGCCTAAACTTAACTAATTGGATCTCCTACAAAGAATCCTATCCAGCATACAATCTACTCTAATACCATACATCACTTGGCACATCCTGGAAACTCAAAAATATGGCTGACAAAATTGGACCCGAACTCTGGCTACTCAACCCCAGCTGCTACAACAACAAGGCCCCGAGAAGGAGAAAATATATAACCCTATGCCCTAACTCTCCACATAAAAATTAACCCATTATAATCCTCCCCTCAATTCCCCTAGATGAAGAACCACAAATCCACGCCTTCTGACGGGCTCTCTACTCATCGATCCATTAGGTCTCACGACAGGTTCTATCCATAGCTTATAACTGCCAAAAAATATTCGCACAAGAATTTCCCTCTACTACCAACTGCTTTATAACAAAATAAAGTGGCAAGACCAATCCTCTGAAGAAACCCAACACTCTACTATACCTATAGAATAAAAACTGTAGCATCCCCGACTTGCTCACTGAACATGATTGGTATTAATCTCAAATAGTCAAGGATCCTTGATGAAATCTGACCAACTCGTCCCCATATGGCTTTCCCTAGAAGCATCATTTAGTACTTCTATCTGAATCATGAGACCCTGAAGGACTGGCATAATAGCAATTCCCATTGGATCCCGAGTGGTTCCTAATCCTTGAATCTGGTGATACAGTCCTCTGTTGCTCGAGCTCAATTCTCAAACTATAGGAACGCGCATGAGAACCCTGCTAAGAACTACCAAGGGCCTCTTTCTATTTATCTACAAGGAGTAGAGACAAATAAGATAATAATAAACCTGTTGTCCATCCAACACATATAAGGAGTCAAGAAGTTGGAGTCTTTCCTAAAGATT
>JBDJHY010341543.1:5192-18842 GCA_039654485.1 Withania somnifera | reverse complement strand
CCATAATTTCATCAAGTGTTCAAATTAGTCCAACTTTTTCATTTTAAACCCAACATGATAGTTAATTTTAATATTTTAAGTCACATGTCGCATGAAATCACAAGTCAATCAACAAGCAATTGATAATAATTTATCAAAAACCATATAACCTTAACTTGCCTTACAGTCAGGGAAATATACCAATCCTGATCCCTTCCCTTTCCTCGAGCTTCCATGTGATAAAAATCAATTCATGGATATATGACACAAAAGAAATAACGATAATCAATACCCATATATTGACACTTAGCAATTTAATAAAAATTCTACCCCGGCCAATAATGTTATAATCTAAATTTTATTGTAGAAATATGTAGCCTAATACTTGGGATTCTAAAGATCAAGTTTTATCAAAAACCCAATCCATTTTGTGGTTAAAAGTCACGGTTTTATGGATTTTTATGCTTCTTTTCAAAACCATCATCTTTAGATTCCAAAAATAATAAAATTCCCAATAATAATCATGTTAAGTTGTGAGACATTACTATAAAAGTGATTAGAAAACATACAATTAATATCTTTGAGTTCTTTGGTTAACATTTGACAAAATAGGTCTTTAGAGTTGGGGTTTCCATGAGAAATGAGCAAAATCTCAAAATTGATTAGTAAGATGCCTATGTAAAATAATGGCCCAATTGCAATTGGGTGGGCCGGTAGTGATTGCAGTCAACAAAGTGAATCAACCTAGATTAATTCCCTTCATAAACGTGGCCTAGAGCTCATAAATGTGGCACAAAAATTCCCTTACCCATCGTGAATGTGGAAGGCCATCATTGTCGTGATGCCTTCCTAACTTTCTCTATATGAACGCAACATCCCTCCGTGATCCCGAGGGATGTATTGACTACAAAATTGTAGCTGTTTTGATAGTAGTTCACTGAAACATAAACAACTCTGAATTTACCCTTGGTTCATTCAGAACTCCATTACAAAGGAAAAACAATTAGGAATTTGCATTATTTTTTATGTTCCCGGCTCAACAAAACCATCAAATTTTGCGTACAAGGTCTACATGACCAAATACTCGTATAAGTCCTAAAAATACACTTTAACTCAAAAATACCAAAACACCCTCAAGGCCTATGAAAAGTATGAAAGACCCCATTCTAGGACAAAATCAACCTCCTAAATCACACCAATTCATATGATTTTTCATCTGGACACTCTATGATTGAATGTCAACCAAAGTCAAACCTTTGCCTTACAACTTAACTTTATCCCGTCAAACCCTTAAAAATCACAAGGAAAGGTATAAACTAGAAACGAAGGTCCTTCTAGACAAAACTAAGAATTTCGATGATGATGGAACTAGAGAATTTTAATACGAGGTCTATAACACTAGATGACCCCTATAGTTCCTCATTTAGCACTTTAAGGCTTTAAAACTCTAACTCTTTTAAAAGTTTATCTCAGTCTCATTCTTTTCTAGAATGAACCATGAAAGTAAACTTTGTTTGACATAATCAGCCTGTGGAAGGGATAAAATAGTCAAAATATCGAAGAACTAAAAAAAATAACCTTTAGGGTCATTACACTTAATCCAAAATGGGGATACAACAACATATGTCTAAGGTTTAATAAATGGGAAAATTTTAAATAGTCCCTTTTAATTTTGGGAAGAAACTAAAACTACCACAATTTTACAATTTGGTTGACGACCCATCAACTGCCTCATTATGCCTGAATCCAACTAAACAAGTTACTGTTTAGTTCTACCATTTGTTAGAAAAACGTGTCAAGCATTCCTACATTACATAAGAGGACCTATAGAACCTTCCAATACTTAGCCAATTTTGTTAATGGAGGGGAGGTTCCTCAATGGCTTCAACGACTCGTTGAATACTTTTACGGGTCTTCGAAGTACTTGTAGAAACTGGGGATTTTTGAGAATTTCTAAGTTTCTAGATGATTTGACGTGACATTCCACGATTTATGAATGCTCTTTAAGGTCCATAAATAGGGTCGTGAAAATCTGACAGTAACAGACATCAGTGAAATTTTATAGACACACTTGTTTATCCCACACAACCTCTAGTACAAGTTTAAACTTCTTACAATATCTCCCTGTTAGGATCATTAATCCTCTAATCAAGAGTTCAGTGGAACAATAGGGTAAAAGGTCTAGGAAACTTACAAGATGACTAAGGAGCCTACCAATGAACTCATATCAACCAATAAAACATGCTTTAAGTACTAATTCAGCTGAAAGAAATGCATGTTACTGCAACGGAGGATGACTACCATGAACTCATCAAATAAAGAACAAGTTCTCATAGAGGGACGCATGTAATGCTACAACTATATGCTATATGCTCTTAACGGACAAGGAAAGATCTAAATAGAGATACCATTACCTCAGATTAAAGTTGAATTAGAAGGAAAGAATTGCAGATATATACTCATTATATATGCCTCTGCTTCCCAAGTATCTCCCTCAATTGATTAGTTCTTTCGTAAGACCTTAATTTACGTTACCTCTTTATTTCTTAACTAACAAACATGCTTGTATAATATATAAATAAAAAACTCCTCATATGTTAATTTATCCTCAATGCTGATATAGTCGACTAAAACTACCAAAGATGGATTACGTAGGCACGCTTTGAGCAAGGTAACATGGAAAACATTGGGAACTGTTGTTAACTCTGGCAGAATATCTAATCTATAGGCC
Source organism: Withania somnifera (assembly GCA_039654485.1). Taxonomy (NCBI): domain Eukaryota; kingdom Viridiplantae; phylum Streptophyta; class Magnoliopsida; order Solanales; family Solanaceae; genus Withania; species Withania somnifera. The sequence goes on along the minus strand of JBDJHY010341543.1, from coordinate 16,132 downwards.
ACATTGCCTACCCTAATAAAAATATGATTTGGTATAATGTACCATGGAATTAACTTCCCTTTCTTCCTAAACCTCATAACACCCTTTATAGGTGAGATTTTCCAGAATACCCAGTCACCTACCTCAAACTTGAACTCTCTTCTTCTCGTACTGTGTAGGATTTATACCTGCTCTAAGCAGCCCATAACCTCTCATGAGTAGTCTAAACTTTATCCATAGGGTTTTGAATAATCTTTTTGACCAACTATAGATTCCTCACCTTCCTCAAACCAATCAATGAGAGACCTACACCTCCTCCCATATAAAGCCTTAAATGGGCCATATAAATGTTAGAATTATTTGACAATTTTCTCACATGAATCTGACAATTTTCTCTAAACCGTCAAGTAAGGTCAACACAGGAGCTGAAGTCAACTTAGTTTTCAACTCCTGAAAAACTTAGTTTTCAACTCCTGAAAAATTTTCTCATATGCATCTGACAATTTGGATTTTACCATTTTCTTAGTCAAACGGGCCATGGTGGTAGTTATGGTAGAAAAGCCCTAGACAAACCTACGATAATACCCCACTAGACCTACAACAACTACGGATATCAAACAGAGAGGTCGGTATAGATGGATTTCTAACTAAATCTATCTTTGCAGATCAAAAAGAATACCTTCGCTGGAAATGACATGACCGAGAAAACAAACTGAGAGATAAAACTCACACTTAGAGAATTTATCATAAAGCTAACGTTCTATACGGGACTGAAGAACAACTCTAAGATGGATTGAATGATCCTCCTTACTTCTAGAATTAACTAGAATATCATCAATAAAGATAATAACAAAAAAATCAAAGTATGTCTTTAAATCCTGTTCATGAGGTAAATGAAGGCTACAGGCACATTAGCAAAAATGAAAGACATGATCACGAACTAACATAGGCCATAACGTGTTCAAAAGGATGTTTTTTGAATATATTACTCTTTGAGCTTAAGCTGATGGTAGTTGGAATTGAGGTCAATTTGAAAAAAAAAATAGTATCTTGTAACTAATCGAACAAGCGATCAACCCTAGGAATGGGATATTTGGTTTTGATTGAGACTTTGTTTAGCTTTACGTAACCTATCCATAACAAAAATGAACCATCTTTCTTACACATAAAAAAGATAGGTGCATCCCAAGGAGACACACTAGGGCAGATAAACCCCTTGTCTAGGAGGTCTGCTAACTGGTTTTTGAGCTCGCCAAGCCCAGGTTGTGCCATCCTATATGGAGGAATGGAAATAGGCTAAGTTCTTGGAACAAGATCTATGCTAAAGTCTATCTAATCATTAGGAGGAAATCCATGTAAATCCTTAGGAAAGACATCCACAAACTACTTGATAACAAGAATTTATCGAATATCTGGTGTCTCAGACTCAGAGTGTTGGATTTTGATTAGATGGTAAATACAAGTCTTAGAATTCATTTTCCTAGCTTTGAGGTAAGAAATAAATCAAACCTTAGGAACAACTCTACTCCCTTCCCACTCGAGAACAGGATTATAAGGAAACTGAAAATGGACAAATCTAATCCTACAATTGATAACAACATGAATGAATAGAGCCAATCCATGCTTAGAAAGACATCGAAGTCTATCATGTCCAACTCATGCTAAATAGATGGAACTACCATCCACAAAATGGATATTGGACCACTACGATAGAGTCCCCAATATGACTTAACATAGAAAAGCACTCAGATAGGACCTCAGTATCAATACAAAAATGTCTAGCAGAAAAAGGGAATTCAAAAGATAGGTTGGCTCCAGTGTCGAACAATGCATAAACACTAACATCGCACTTCCAAATACATGTAACTATATTAGGATTCAGTTCATAATACTTTAGGGAATCCAAAACATAAAAACGATCCTAGAGTTGACAACCACCAGTACTAGTAGAAGTTTCCTTTTGAAGTGGGCGGGTTGCTGGTGCTGATGTTATTCTACCTCACCTCCTTACTTTATTAGGAGCAAATCTCTAATTAGGTGACCTATCTTACACCAAAACACCCTTAGAAGGGCTATCCATCAAAGTTTGAAGTGTTTGACCATATCTGAAACATCTATCCTGTCCAAGCATAAAACGACCAGGATTATTCTTACCATACTATGCAATGGATGAGTGCGCCCTCCAACTACACTACCTAGAGAAACTGTCTAAGCCATTTTAAGATATTTTGTCTTGCCTAAGATTTTGAGTAGGGGCGCTAAATGAAGAATGGGTTGGTCTCTTAGAAGCCTGATGCTGCTTTCTTTGACCCTTTCATGAATTGAGTTGACGCCTTCTTATTCTGATGACTCTCCATCAACATAGCCTTTTCTATTTCAATCTTCTATAGATGGACCATCAACCTTCTGATGTCTAAATCATTAGACAATATAGCTACCCTCCCTTCTTGGATCAAATATTGAGGGCGGTTTAATATGAACATATTCATATAGTTGAGCATGTCTGCAACCATCTTAGGGGCATATCTAGAGAGCTTGGTGAACTTCATTCCATACTCCTTCGTTTTTTATGGAGCCCTAATATAGACTCAGAAACTCCTTAATCCTCTCCACATTCTTCTCCCTTGAGAAAAACCTACGCAAAAATGCCTTCTTAACTCATTTTATGAAGGTAAAAGTGCACCTAACCCATTGTCCTTCTTCCACATATCATACCAAGCGACATCTTTCATCCTATAAGAAGGTAAGTATATCGTGTCCACCTCAAACACACTCATTAACACACATATCCTCTTAACCTCCTCTATAAAGCTCTCTAGGTCCTTGTCCACCCTCAAACCAAAGAATTGTAGAGGAAACAACCTCAAGAACTCCATTTCCCTCACAAGTCATTCATTAAGAATTGGCCGAGCTACTAGTGTAGGGGATGGCTTTCGAGACTTTTACATTATTTTCTGAGCCATCGTATCCACCATGTTGTGTAATTTTATGGTAATGTTTTCTTGTGGCTATTATATCTTTAGAGCTGGTGGAGCTTGATTATTCTGATTCCTATTTGCAGACTAGTGATTTGATTATTTTTTAGGCATCATATGAATCACATAATGCATTAGTCATAACAGAAATCCGTAGTTAAACTACAATGTACAATATAGCATTATGAATTCCTACATACTCAGTAGCCTCTCAGTTATAAGTTTGTTGCAGTTCATACCCATAACTAAGACACAACCTAATATTGGCTTTTAGATAAATCCTAGGACTCTATGACCTAGTGCTTAGATACCAAGTTTTTCACGTCCCAAAGTCACCCCTTAGGCGAGACCGCCATCCTTATCTATTAAGTCACCTGTATCACCTTAGAATGAACCACTTGGCCCATGCATGGCTCTATCACTCTATCTCAGTGGAAGCTATATGATAAAGGAAAATGTATAAAATAATAATGAAACTTAAATTAATCAAAGGATAATCTAAATAAATATCAAAACTTAATGTCGATGTCTGACATCATCTATGTCTAAACCCACTAAAAAGCTAAATACGGAAAAATAAGCTAGGAAACTACCCTAGATGGAAAAAACTGTATAATAGTAAATTATATCTCTAATATGCGATCTCTAAATCAACATAAAGAAAGATAATCTATCTAGCTCAAAAAATGAAGTGGGAACTCACCACTTGACTTTAAAATGCCGAGAATGTAAATCCAAGTCAACTGTAAGTGACTGGATGGTTGGAGAAACCTACTTGTCACTACAAGAAAATGTTTTTAGCGAGGGAAATATAGTCGTTTAAAGTATAAATCAGGTTTCTAAAATTCAATAACAACCTGAAATATCTGGTCGTATCTTTTCATTAAAAGCCCCTCTCTTAAAAGTTAGCGACCTAATTTCAATCTGATCATTAAATGTAAATTTAATAACCACAAAAATTTCGATCGTTATATATTTTTTTAGCGATTGAATTTTCCTTCAGTACAAGTACTTTTAACGAACAAAATTTCTTTTGCTAATTGTATGTTAGTTTTAACATGAATCTTTTAGTGATCATATTTTTCGTCGCTAATAACCTTTTTAGCAATCGAATTTTCTCTTAATACAACTACTTTTAATGAAAAAAATTCCTTTCGTTAATTCTACGTTAGTTTCAACACCAATTGAAATGTTAAAATTTTCATAGCTAATGACCATTTTCATATTTTAATAAGCCAATTGTAAAAGAGTTTTAAATACATTCCATTTTTATTCCCTAATAAAATTGATACTAGTAAATAATATTTATTATTTTATATAAATATTCATAAATGTACTAAATAATTAATTTAATTTAAAACTTCATTATTAATTAATACAAAAAACCATTAAAGAAAGATAAGACATGAAGTGGTATGGCATAATTTTTATCAACTTCTAACAAGAAAAAAAATTGAAACATATATATATATATATATAAGATATTTTATTAAACTATCCCTAATAAAAGAAAAAGTCTTCTTGAACGTCAACTTTCTCTGTGCTTTCTTGAATGATATGTTCTTCATATTAAATTAGTGAGTTGTGACAACATTTATGTAAGTCTAGAAGCAGCATATCAAAAGAGCAATGTAATAAGGAATATTAGCAAATCAAGATCCTGATAAGAGAAAATTATGATAATCAAACACATATGTTTACTGAGAAATTAAACAAATAATCATGTGACTTGAAACTCTGAGTGATAGACAACAAAGTATTCTCTTGAGCTATGTTTGAGAATGAACTACATTGGAAATATAAATATGATTGGAGTTTAGTGACAAAGCTTAGCTCATGACTATGTAAACGTTATTATGGTCTTCATATGAAGCATAAAACTTTACTAAATTTTTATGACTTTAAAATCACTTAATATCTTCACCTCCCTTTTTACGTCCTCAATGTCTATGGAAGTAGTCATCTAACAAAGGAAAAAATTATGATCATGTAATTCAGATAAAAAACCATAAGAGAATTAAAAAACCCGCTGATTCACATTTTGAATAACAAAGGCATACATCAACTTACGGTACACAATACATAGAGAAAATAAAAAAAGTTCAAGCTAGAAACTCTAGAAAGGAGCTCACTTAAAAGCTATATAAAATTCCAGCAAACTTTGGAGGGTGAGAAGAGAGAAGCACATGCCAATTACATTGCAAGATCTAATTTGCACAACTACTAAGGAAGACATATTTCCCAACTACAGATATGATAAAAATTTCCCTCCACAAACTCTTAGCGGCCTTCATTAGGTAGATTGAATGACTGAAAACATTATTCAAGAAGATTTTACTGCTGCATAGAAGCTCTCAAACTCTAAAAATATATATGATCTTGGAAATAAAATGAGAGGGTTGGGGGAGGGAGTGTTTGCATTATGATTTTTTATGACATCTTTCCTTCACTCACTCTTTTTTTGGTGATTGTTACTTTCTAGGGATTTTTACTTGGTGGAACATACACCTAAATGTAGTGATAAGGTTATTTTGAAGAAGTGTTTTTTCATTGAAAAAAGAGTTGGTTAGAAGTTTGTGAAACAATTTAACAGCGTAGTTATTCAAATAGTTGTTGTCAACTTTTTGCATAGTTTTAAGTTTTTATTTTCATAAAATAATTTCTAGCACAATGGACCTGAAATTCAATACATCTCCTGTTGTCACTGATCCTACCCCAATGATTCCATAAACATTGGGCATCCACTCTGCTTTGATGCCATACACTCTGGATGGGACAATATTCTCTCCCATACTCTTCCTTACCATCCCAAGGAAGAAGCCAGGAATTCTAGATAATTTATATCAAACACTTTGTTAGATACCATGACATAATCATCTCCTACATATAAAAAGAAAAGTAAGGATTCCACTGCTACACTAACATCAAATGAAAGTGATCTTCCCTACCACATATGGATGGTAACACTCTTTATATTTTTTTTAAAGTCTAATTTAGTCAATATTTTTCCTGGATTGTACTTTTGGAAGCATATAAATAGTGTTCTAATTTTTTGTGCTTTTTCAGCTCAAGTGTCCATCCACACTTTTATCATTTTAGAAAATCTTAAATTATACAAAAGGAAAATGAATAAAACTTTTTCTAGACTATTATGGGACTTTATCACCAATTATAGATGCTCCAGATCAATTTATCATGTCCAGTGTTGTGGTTATTTTTACCTTTAAATAGGAAAAACGTTTCTGCTTCTTTTGATTAATTCCTAAAACGTTTTTGCAGTTTTACTTCTAAACCAATAAGGGACATGAACATCAGATAAAATTTATCCACTTGCAAGATAAATAAATCAAACAATCCTACATCATATATGGACCCACTTGAACCATCTACCATAAAGTTTGTGATTTCTTTGGGCAGGACAAATATTCGTAGTCTTACCTCAATGATCATCTTAAAACTTTAGGATTCTAATGACTTCTGGGACATCAACGATCAATGAAGGAAATAGGAAGAAGAATCACCTTTCTTCCTTGAGTCCCATTAGGACAAGAGAACTACACCTTTTTAATAAACAGAACATCAACCATGAGGTAAACCAAGAACGAAATAACCATAAAAATATTTTAAATGTGTATTAGCACTATCAAACTCGACAAAAGTATCATTCTAAAGGTACATTAAAATGTTTCTTGAAAAGATCTGAAGATGAATCCCATGGTTGCAGATACAATGCATCTTCATTATTACTGAATCCAAAGGAAACATTGGAAGTAAACCTAGAGCATTGAAGGAAATTTTTTGGACATCAATTTTAAATTAGTAACTTCAAAGAAAGTTTGATGAATAATGATCGTGTCATCTACATCAAGCGTATACTATAAAACTAAAACTAAGAGAAGAAAAATGAAAAACAATGACTTCTGGGACATCAACGATCAATGGAGGAAAAAGGCAGAAGAATCACCTTTCTTCCTTGACTCCCATTAGGGCAAGAGAACTACACCCTTTTAATAAATAGAACATCAACCATGAGGTATACCAAGATAGAAATAACCATGCAAATATTTTAAATGTGTATTAGCACTATCAAACTCGACAAAAGTATTATTCTCAAGGTATATTAAAATGTTTCTTGAAAAGATCTGAAGAGGAATCCCGTGGTTGCACATACGATGAAACTTTATTATTACTGAATTTGGAGGAAACATTGGAAGTAAACATAGAGCATTGAAGGAAATTTATTGGACATCAATTTTAAATTAGTAACTTTAAAGAAAGTTTGATGAATGATAATCGTGTAATTTAACTTTGTTAGCTACATCAAGCTTATACCATATAAGTAAACCTAAGAGAATAAAAATGAAAAACAAAAAATAAAATAGAGAAATAAAGGATAGAAATAAAAAGAAAGGCAGGGAATAGGGAATTTTGATTTCATGATCATCTGTTTATATATACTTGTTGATTTGTAGTGGATTCATAAAATGTGTGGTTGGGCCTTCGGCTTTGATGAGAGTACATTAAGGTTGGGCCAGTATCACCAGGATTATTGAGACATGATGGCTAGAGAGAGATTTTAATAATAATATAAACCAATATATTGTAATATCTTAATAATGATATATGTAAATAAACTTTCAACTGTCTTAGACTCGGCATTGTATCGAGCACCCGGTAATAATATTTTTATTATTTTAGCCCAGGTTTTATACCTTGGCATGGGGAAATATCATTTGACTAATTAATGTTGGGACTGGAGACCGATTTCTTTGGGCTATAAGTGCAGTCTCTTGCACTTGAGTCTGTCGTCGTATGAAAATGAGTACAGCTTTGGACAACTATCACATTACTGATTAAGGAGACTTAAGGATACCTAATCTATTAAGGATAATAGTGATATAATAATATTGAGATGTTGTACGCCCTGATTTGCCGAGTACTGCTTGATGAGATTTTTCATATAAGGAACAAGATGCCAAACTTTGAGACCTTTGAGGCTTTGTTATTTGGGATGTGAGTTTATGATGACATTAGAGATTCTACATAGAGAGCATACCTCCATAGAACTTTCCTCCGGGCTTCCACATGACACAAAGAGGGGGTATAGGATGGAGGAGAGATTTACCGAGAATATTTAGGGTAGCCTTCCATGGATTCTACCTTTTGGACCTACTGGTACTAGAGGAGAAACTTACTACTTCATCTATTTGTATTTACTTTTACCCTAACTGAGATATAAGGCTTACGGTGAGCATAACTTCTGTGTTTAGCTTATTTATTTGGTTGTTGCTTTACTGGTTAGTTACTGTAGTGTACTTTTGAGACTTACTGTTTATATGGGTTATTGTGCGTGGTACTCCCTTATCATTTTTCCATTATACTTGAGGTTACCAGTATTACCATCCATATTCGTCTCCTATCTTCTTTTGACTCCCTATTGTTATAAATATTCACATATAGTGTTGCATGGATTTCAGGTATGTTTTCCATCATTTCTTATGATCCTGTTATGTGATTAGCTAGCGATACATGTCTACTTGTACTTGATTACTATTTCAGTAGCTAGTTTCCCTTGTTGTACTATTTTCTTCTATGACCCTATTTGTTGTACTCCGTTATTTACTACTTTTATTATTGTTATATGCCTAGTAGGCCCTTGAAGCCTACTGGGTACGAGTTGTTTCAACAACTTTTACTCACACTACACTTGCCATGTGCAGATCTGAGTACAGGTGCCAGACCATGATGATAGATTGCTATTCGTGCAGATTACATTCTACTTCTGAGATTTAGGGTTAGCGTGGCATTCGACTTTACCTGTTTCTCTTTGACATTAGCATTTCTATTTGATATCTATGTTTTTTTGAAGATACAGTTATTTTAGACATTTTGATTTCTTGTTTTGTACTTAGTGGTTCATACTACACTAATACTGGGTTTTGGGCATTTATTTTTAATTCTATATACTTCTACTTATTTCATTTATACACTGTTTATTAAACTTATGCTATCTAAATTTGATATAGTAGTTCTCCACTTTGACATTGGACTAAGGGGTTGGTTCTCCTACTGGTGGTATAGTAGGTGACATCATGATCCTAGAAATTGGGTCATGAAAAATTAGTATCAAAGCCTAGGTTATTTGGTGTAAATGAACAGAACCAATGTCTAATAGAGTCTTGCGAATCATCATAAAGATGTCTATTGCTTATCTTCAGGTGGCTATAGTGATATTCAAAAAGATAACTCTTTTTTTGAATCGTGTATTATGCGTACATCCTTGATGATTTCATTGAAAATTCTCACTCATTTTCATCACTCTTTCATAGATGCCTCTTACACAGTCATCAGCATCCAGGAAGACAACTAGGAACCTACAAAAGTGCCTACTCTAACCACTACTTCTGAGGTTCCACTAGTGGTTGCACGACCCGTTGTAGCATCAACTGCAGTTCCTATAGAAGAACCTATTCAAGAACCTGCTACAGTGCCTTCTCCTGACATTCATAACATATTGTGGCAGCTACACAATGCTTACGGTGGTCCTTCTACCAAGGGAATGCAACCAGTAGTTCTAGTATCATATCTTACAGTTATAGCCCCTATAGTGCAGCCAGTTCCACTTGTTGTTCTAGTAGAGATTTCTACATCTGCTTAGGTTATTCCAATACCAACCATTACTCCTACTGTTAAATAGTAGCCGACTATGACTGACTTGGAATAGAAGCTCGTGACTAGATTCCTGATGTTAGATCCTTTTAGATTTACCGGAGTTCTAGGGGAGGATACCCATGAGTTCATTGTTAAGTGTGAAGAGAGACTGACTAATATGTGTGAATTACAGACCCACAGTGTAGCTTTACTAGATATCAAATGTATAGTACAGCTAAATAGTGGTGGAAAGCGTTCGTGGTTTGCAGACCAACATGTTCACCCCAGCCGACTTTAGTAGAGTTTATGGGGTGTTCATTAATAAATTTTTATCTAGGGATGAGCGAGAATTCCTGAGAGAGGAATTAAGAAAACTTAAATAGGGAGTGATATATGTTGTTGAGTATAAGTCTAGGTTTCATCAGCTTTCAATGTATAGTATAGCGTTTATGCCTACAGAGGCGGAGAAAGTCTGTCGGTTTGCATATGGGTTGAGAGATAGACTCCGCAAGGTGGTAGAATTTTTGATATCTAATGGCCCTCCATTCTAGGAAGTTTTTGATCATGCTAATTCTATGGAATCCCTCTATCATGAGTTGTGTCAGCGTAATTAGAAGAGGCAACGATAGTAGGAAGATTATAATGGGTCCTGTTTTAGGGGCCCCATTCAGTTTCATTAGGCACATGGAAAGTCAAGTAGGTCTATGCATGCATTATTATAGGCTTCATCTCAATCTCCTACATAGTATTCCCGAGGAGCTGGATCGTCACATCAAGGCAGTCAGATGGGTTCTAGTAGAGGATCTTGATAGAGTGGGTCGTATGGGCCTTATTTTATGTGTGGCCTTATAAGACATTATGCTAGAGCGTGTCCTCAGAGGGGAACTATTCATCCTGATCCTCAGTTTGCATAACAAGTGAGATTAGTGCCTCCACTAGCTAAAGGTAGGGCACAGGGTGGTTATAGAGCAGTGGTCAGCGTGGTAGGGGCGGTGGTACTTGTAGTGGTTGTCATGGTGGTGATCACAAGTTATATGCTTTTCCTACTCGACCTGAGGCTGTGGCCTTTCACACATTGATTACAGGTTTGATTTCTGTGTGTTCCATATCCAAGTCAGCCTTATTTAACCTTGGGTCTACTTGTTCACATGTTTCATCGTATTTTGTAGCCATCTTAGGGTTTCCCAGTGTTGTGCTGTCTATATCTATACGTGTTGCTACCCCTGTAAGGGATTCTTTAGTAGTTAATTAGGTTATCTGATCATTTTTTATTTCTATCGGTAGACTAGACACTTGGGATGACCTAATGCTACTAGACATGGTTGATTTTGATAT
>JBDJHY010341435.1:0-17563 GCA_039654485.1 Withania somnifera | reverse complement strand
TGATAACTTTCGGAATGGGCTAAAAATCAAGCCTAAAATTGGCCTGTAAGACCTTCTAACTGGACCCAAAAGAAAACTATACAATAGAGTACCCTATATCATCAAGAACATGTGTTCAAAAAATAACACAATTCGAGCGCATGAAGAGTTTTGAGATGCACAGAGAAGAAGTGAATTAAAATGTAAAATTTAAACAAGCTCTAAAAAGACTGACAAATAATTACATACTAGGATGAAGAAGGAAACCAACTATAGAATGAAATAAATCCCAAGCACCAAGATGGTGTCAACAACTAGCTGACAGTGCAAGAAACCACATGAAATTTTAAAGCTTTGATAAAGAGATTTAATGGTCGAAATTTGATGAATTTTAATGGAACCCAAAGAGAGAAACTTACCTAAAATAATGGCTACCCATCAAGAATCAATTCCTCTACAACCTTCTAGGATTCCCCAATACTTTATCAATTTTATAGAGCATTTAGAGTGAGAAAGATGAGGAGTTTGGACAAAAAATTTGAGGAAATGGGAAATATACACTGCTAGTTACTGACTTAACCATCAAAATCATGATGAAGGAACATATATACCTTTATGATCGCGTGACAAGGTTCCGCAATTGCAACAAAAAAAAGTAGGCTGCTCCAGTTACTGGTTTGACAACAACTAAAACTAATTCGACAAGGATCCAAACACCATTTGCAATGTTTTCAGAGTCAGATATTATACCCAAAAGAACATCTAGCCTCAACAGTGCAATCAAAATTAGCGTATAAGGTTGTTTCAGGGAAATGATGATAAAGTCAACACTTAGGCCTTAAATACCAAAATTCTACAAAAACACTCGAAATCATACCAAATACTTCAGGAAGAAAACCAACACTCTTGCTAATGCAAAGTCGACATTACGAAGCTAATGGAATAGTTGAATTCCTGATCGGATGCTCCAATCATCAAATGATGATCACTATCAAACATTCAACTGTCAGCCAACTAAATCTCACAAAATAGCCTAAACTCAAGCCAGAAGCTCTTGAAAACAAACCAAGGATCCACCTAGGACAAAAACCACAATCTAGAGCTAATGGAATTATTGAAATTTGATTTCAAGCACGTCTTAAAGAAATGTCAACGAGTACCTACGTTATGTTCTAAAACAGGGAATTCGAGATAACTCTCAACCGAACTGCAAAGGACAAGAACTATACCATCAGGTTATAAATGACCTAGGATACTAACTAAACTCTCTAAAATTCAAGATAACATGACACATACGTGAATGACCATATGGGTCATTACAACCACTGGGGATACCCCAAGCACGGCTAAGGTAACAATCTTTGCATGGATATTCGAAACCACATGATGATGGTATAACCTATCCATTCCTAATATGATGTCGAAATCTACCATATCTAATAGCAACAGATAAACCCAAGAATAAAATCCACTAAAAGAAACAAAATAGGACCTCAATACTCGATTCACTACTAAAGAGTCTCCTACTAGGGTAGCAACAAATACACGCACAGATAACAACTCAGTATCTATCATCAAACAAGGTTCAAGGTAGAAAGACACATAAGATCAAGTAGATTCGAGATCAATAGGTTGAGGCTGACTTAGCACAAATAGAAATCATACCTAAAAAAACAATATCCAAGGCCTATTCCTCCATCCTACTAGGCACAACATATAATTTGTGTCCAACGCCTAATCAACCACTACTATGAAAATAGGTCCTACCTCGCTGGCTTTTACCATAGGAACCAACACCCTGTGTCCCACCTCTAGTAGTGGCAGCTTGAATCTCAAAGTCTAGAAAATACAAGGAATGACCTAAAGCATACACCTCTCATGTCACTCCCTAACAGAGTGAACAATAGTCCTGAACATAGAATGCAACATTAATAGCCCACTCTATCAAGAACCATGACCTGAACCATAATGGACACCATGGTCAGAAGACCCAAACCATCTAGAACACTGTCCTGAGGGTGACACACTGAGACCTTGAGAAGCAGGCTTAGAAAACTTAAGAGATATTTAAACCTTACTACTGGATATTCCCTGATAAGTCTGCTGCTAAAAATACCCTCGACCCTCTAATGGGGTACACTGAGACTACTTTACTGCCTCTGCCTCTTATTACTACGAATGTGACTCATAAAGAATATACTCTATGGTCTATGCATGGTCAACTATTGTCTGAAAGGAGTGAACATCTAGCACCAAAAATGCTATTGCAACACAAAGTTTATATCTCAAGCCATAAACAAATATGCACTTTTTCCATATCCATAGGCATAAAATTAAACCATATATAAATAGTTGATAAAATATGGCCTCGTACTTAACAACTAATATCGAGACCTACTCAAGATGTCTATATTCCTCTCTCAGTCGATCTTTCTCAACTAGAGACAAAAAATTCCTCATAAATATCTCATAGACTTAAACCAAGTAAAATGCAGCAATCCTACTAGTCTGAAAGTCATCAATGCTCTCCACCACTACTTCGTTGATCCACGCATTTGGATGGTGGTGTATGTGACTCTGTGAGACATCATAAAATCTTAAGTTCCTTAACTAATTACTCATGAGTACTCTTCTCTGGAACACTTGTAACCTTTAGTGGACCCAATTAGATTAACCTATTCAGGAGCTTTTCCTCTGACTATTTCATAACTACCGCAGGGACACAATAGAGGAAACAACAGGAATAGGTAGTACCTGAGTAGAAGGAGTTGCTGATGCCAAAACTGGAGAAGGAGATGTAGTTACAGGATTCTCTCCTAACCTGCATGCACTTAAGGAAGCACCCTGGGTGGAGTTATGGGCCCCATCTGGTCGAAGGACCATGAAAGCATTGAGCAACTGTAAAAAGTATAGCCCAAACATCTAGAGTGGGAACTTAAGAAGGATCAGGTGCTACAAGAATTTTTGGGTTCTCAAAAGTCCTAATCAGAATATTAACTATTGTAGGTGCCATAGTATATCCATGTTCCAAGTCCTTAGCCTCTAGGTCGAAGGACTCACTGATGTCTATAGGCATTGATAGCATGCATTCCATCTACGGAAGAATGAAGACAATAAAGAAAACTTCAAAAAACTATCTAGGGTACATGCAAAACATAGGATCATAAGAGAGTTCAAGTTCCAAACATGCTATCATTCCCTTCCAATATAGCACATGGATGTCTCTGCACCGATCCACATGACTCTACTAGACATTGGCTCTATGGACTAATAGCCTTCAAAACGTATGGATCTAATACAAAGCTTTTAATAACCAATTTATTAGGTCATGATGGAACATAATTACTAATATATAGGACTACCAACCCTGTATCTTAGAGTCGTCGCAATGTGCTACTATAGCAAATATGGGCAAAAAAATAAGGAAACATAAGGAGAAGATTGTATCAATATATATTGATGCACTAAAAACATAGAGTACAAAGTATATATATCAAGAAATGCAAGGTCTATCTCTTAAAGGACAAAAGAGACCAAATATATTAGCTGAAAAGATACATGCTATAGATAGATTTTGAAAGCTCACCTGGAATCTCCAAAAAGTAACAACACCAATTTACAATCAATAAAGTCAGTAGAGGGTATTAGTACTCTGATGTGCAATAGGGAACACAAGAGTAGTATAAGTACAAGTTGTCGAAACAAAAAGTACCTAGTAGGCTTCTAAGGCATACTAGGAACATAACAAGTCTAATCATAATAAATAATATGAATAAAAACGAAGAATATCCAGAAAATAATAATACAACACAGGAATCAAGCCACATGGAAAGGAAGCAGGAAAGCTTATAGTGTACAAATATCACTAGTTGCAACACATAAAAGGAATTCAACTATGGATAGAAGGATGTACTCAGGATCCTTGTAGAAATACAAAAATAAAAATGGAAATATAACATAAGACCGATAGAAAAGTAACTAGGGGAATCATACGGCATACTGGTAACCTCAAGATATGAAAGGAAACAATAGTAAATAGTAACACGCACAAGTAGCCCATAGGTATGGATGATCCGATAATAAAGTTAAAACTATCACAAGAAGTATATACAAAGTATTAAAAGAATGTACAACCCTTCTAAGGACCCATAAGAATGTAAGAGTACACGAAACTCACATTTACCTATCCGTCATTCCATACTACCAGAGAGTACACACAGTAAACAAGTGCGATCAAGTAAACACAAAAACAATGATGCATAGTTCCTATGAATGCTCCTTCTCAAGTATCTGAAGGTCCAACAAGAAGGACCCACAGAAGGGATTCCCCTAAATGACTCTACTCTATCACAGAGCCCTATTTCGATGTGTGTTACTAGAACAACAAAGTCTATAGAGATATGCCAACCACATCCAAAATACCTAACGTAATGGTAAACCTTATATATAGATATCATGGAGCCCCAGGGATGCTCATATTTTGAAATATAATGCCTCACTATACTGGTATCACCGTACCGTAATCCACAGCTACTCAGTGCCACAAGTCTCTGTATCTCAGGGGAACCAGGTCCTAAATCAATATGCCTGATGCAGATGAAAAATGTTGTACTCACTGCCAAATAAAAGTCAGAATCAAGTACCAACAGTAATAGTAAGTGAAAGTACATGGTTCCAGGGTGAGAAACCTGGTCTAAAACAAGTACAGAAGGTAGTACCAAGTGCCCGACACGAAATCGAACCTAAAACAAGTAGAAAAGTCACTTATACAGTCATCTAAAAGAACCATTTATACAAGTTTTAGCCATTTTAGTTATAGTTATATGAAAACTAGCCTACCAGACAAAAACAGTGCCGGAAAGTGATAATAAGCCCTCGATCACAATATGCACTCTCAAAAGATGGATCTCACGATGCTTGAATTGTATGAATGCATATACATAGGAAATATCTACAACTAACCTATGCCCTGTACAGGTTAAATCTAAGCTACATATATCACAAATAGCCTAAACCCAAGGGAAAAACCCAAATTCAACATACATAGCCTTTTACTACTTCTAGAGTCACCTACAACTATCACAAGTCAAATACTAGTTCAAAGGTATCATATTACATCGAGCACCATAAAAAACAGATGAATATGAATAAAATGAGTGGTAAAGGGTCATGGTATTAACCTAGTAATATAAACGCACAAATGATACTTAGCGTAATTGCATCGGACATTGGATCTTTCATCTGAACCCTATTATTTACCCACCCTTTCTTGTAATCAAACTCAACAGTAGAAGTTGGTGATATCGCATCCATTATGAATAGAAATTTGTGAATCCAGGCCTCTCAGATGTAAACTAGATACACCGAACATGAACATTATTGATTGTCCCTGTACGCTTGCTAGATGTCTTATCTTTTTTTCACATATTTTCCCCAACTTTATCATACAACCTCATTGCATAGTTTGTATTGAACTAGAGGATCATAGGCCTTGAATAGTATCCTAGAGGCTCTAAAACCCACTTCTACCATAGCTACTTAAATCTCCTCAAAACCTCGGGCACGTACCAAAAGTTATAAATCTTAACAAGGTTTCATTATAATAGGCTTCTTAAGTTTTCCATCCATGTATCACTCCTGCCCTTTGTTATATATCACCTCAGCCCAAGGGAGCTATTAATTTTGATTTATTCATGCCTAATGTTCATCTGAACAAGGTACGTCAAAACCCATGCCCTTAAGCTCTGTAGTAATATTATAATGATAATCGGTTTCCTATAAGACACAACTTTACCTAACCTATGAACCACGCCGATATCAACATCATCAACTCCAAAATCTTCAAACTAGGCCAAAGATACTACCTCATCATCTAATCCATGTGATGACCTTTTTATAGCCAGTCCTTTTGATCCAGTCTGTCTTATTAGGTATGGAGAGTGTAAAAGATTATATTCCTGTCGAGACCTACTATCTTGTGGGCTACAAGCATTATATTGGGACTTGGAGATGGTCAGGATGGAATACTCTTTTTCCTTCTTTGTCTACACTTTAGCCATTGTACCTTCAAAGCAATCCATTATCACAAGAGGTTAGTAGAAAAATTGGAAAAACAAAACAAAACTAAATATACATGGCATGTTTTCTAAAAATAGGACCCAGTACTATGTCACGGGGGTACAAACCATGTTGGGGGTCGTACCCTCCTACTCCTTAAAAGTTCCCCAGAGTTTTTTCCATGTGTTAGGGTACGGACCATGTATGGACCGTACCTCATTGGCACAAATTTTATAAGGGTTCATACATCTCTAAGAGGATAAATGTTTTACAAGTATTTCAACATCAATAATTACACAGTCCGTACCTTGATGATATGATCTGTGGAACCTATTGTCACTCCTAGATTTAAGATTCTTCATGTGGTTCAATTTAAAAAATATTTTCAGATTGTAACGTATAAAATCCTTTCCATATTGAGTTCACAAGTGCATGGTATGTTTCCCAACTCATACGCATTAATATACATTGTTTTGGTTACTTTACAATCCCCAATATGCAAAGCATAAACATATACAATCACTGTTCTGTTAAAATCTCAACGATATGCATAACCCGTACGTTTACAATTAACATAATGTCGTGTTACACATACTTTACCCAATATTTAAATTGGATAATATCATTGATTGTCTAGCTAGAAAACAATAATTAAGTCATTTTCGATGTGCAATAAATTTGTAATGTCTACAAGCTTAAAGGGAGTGTGACACTTGAACCTACAATATCATCTAATTTCGATCACAAAACAAAAGATGTTTCAATTCAGTACCATTTTCAAAATGTTTGGAAATCTCAACTACCCTCATGCATTACATACACATTTATGACAACTACCCCCTAGTACCCATACAAATAATATACAATATATAGCAAGAATTTTGATAATCTACCAAATCCAACAAAATTACACCCTATAATCTACCCTAAATCATGAAAATCATGTTGATATTAAAACAAGCATAGAATTACACTTACTTTGACTTATGAGTTATAAGTGAGAGATTGTAGGAGTGCTTTGTGATTACGCATGAGTGCATAAATTTTTTCTCTAGAATCAAAAACCAATGGGTTAGTGTGGGAGCCTATACGTGTGGATGAGGATAAGGATTTGCAATGGAAATAGAAGATTTAGAGGGATTATAAATGTTATAGGAGTTTAGAGTCATTTGAAGTGAAGCAACCATCTTTCTAATTTTGAGAAAAATGGGTTGACAAAGCCTTTTTAACGTTGGGGTCGGTTGTGTCAAATCATGTGTTGGGTCACTTAAAGTGACTGACCAAGAAATATGGGTGCTTGTATGGACTATTTTGATGGGGTATAGCCTTTGAGATGGTTTGTGTCAAGGAACTCAACAGTTTGGGGGGCCACAGGTGATAGCATGTTCCATACTGAAGCAGTACATTTCATTCCACCATTTTTGTGGATATAGAACCATGTTCATTTCTTGCACGACTCTACCCATTGATTTTTCCTAGTTGTACAATCAGTTCCATGGTATGTGGAGTCAATTTTTCCCATTTTTCCATAATTTTTTAGATTAATGTACCTGCATCCACCAGAGAAAATTACCTTATAAATAAAAATCCTAACTAATACATTTAAAATATTTGGGTTGCATCCCGAGAAGCACACAATTTAATTTTACGGCACGAGTCAAGTCCCTTGAGTACTTGGCCACTTTCTAATTACTTTGAAGAGATGCCTATTCTCTATTTTGAACTTGACTGCACTGTATGGAAAACATTGAACTAGAATAAATAGCCCAGACCATCTTCACTTAAGCTTTTCATAGAATAAGTGAAGAGTTAAGTTAAAAGTAGGACATTATCACCGGGACTGACTACTCTTTTATAAAAATTTTGGTCATGATACAAATTTATTCTCTCATTATACATTGCAAATTTCTCATAAGACTTCATCCTAAATTCATTAAGAATGATCAACTAATCTAACCTCTAGGTTGCAACCTCATTCATGTTTAGATTCAGCCTCTTCAAAAAAATAATGGATTTGTTCTCAAGTTCTATCTGTAGTTCACATGATTTCCTAAACACGAGTTGGTATGGAGACATCCCAATGGGTATTTTATAGGCTTTTAAGTACACCCACGGAGCTTTATCAAGCTAACGAGACCTATCATTCTTTGATGCACTGACAACCTTTTCAAGGATGGCCTTGATCTCATAATTTGAAACCTCCTCTTGCCTACTCATTTGTGCATGGTAAAAAGTAGAAACCTTTGTTATTAACCCACTATTTCATGAGAAATGCAATGGAAAGTTTGTTGTTAAAGTGAGAGCGTCCATCGCTAACAATCTCTCTCGGGGTACCAAACCATGAAAATATGTTCCTTTTCAAGAATGAAGTTACACTATTTTCATCATTATCTTGGTCAATTGTGGGAAAGTAGTACCCACACTACAGGATTTTGCAGGCAGTCCAAAGACTGTTATGGTTACCCTCAACGGAGACGCATGGGAGGCCTCTATAATTCTTTTCATTCCATCTTTTTGAACATGTCTCCTAAAAATACCATTAGTAAAATCCTCAGTAGATAGGGATCATCCCAGAATAACTCTATCACATCAAGAATAATTTTCTTCTTTTGATGAAAAGTCATATTAGCCAGCACAGTGTTAGAAACGAGGAAGTTTACAAAATCCACAAATCATGGTATCAGAACATACGATGAAGCCAAGAGTTGCTTATCTGAAAAGGCTTCATAAATATCCAATCATTCATAGAGAACATGGACTCCATCTAAGATAAATAGTCTACTACACGATTATCTGACCTTTTTTGTTTCACCTCCTTAAAGTCAAACTCCTAAAGTAAAAGAATCCAACAAATAAACCTTTGCTTGGCATCTTTCTTTGTCATCAGATAACTCAAGGATTGCTGCTTTGTCGTGATATTATTTTTTAGTAGGGTTCATGAATTTGCTAGCATAATAGATTGGGTGAAACATCTTCTCATGATTTTGTCCTAGGATAACACCTAAAGTTACTCCACTAGCATCACACATGACCTTAAATTTAAGGGACTAGTCCAACGCCACTATAGTTGGAGTTGTAATCATCATATGTTTAAGGAACTCAAGATCCTTTAAACGTGCTTTATTAAACACAAACTTCACCTCCTTTTAAAAAATATTACACATTGGGTGTGCAATATTTGATAATATTTGATTAATATCCGATAAAAATCATCGTGTCCAAGAAAACTGCTATTACCTTCATAAAAACTGGGGATGGAAAGCTGGAATTGATCTTAACTTTATCTCTATCCACCCAGATGCCCTTAGTATAAATATTGTGTCCTGATACAATTCCTTCACCCCTCTCAAGCAATCTAGTGAAATAAGCTAGAAAATCATTAAAATAATCTTGCACTTCAGAGAAATCATCCATTAACACCTCAACACGTCCTCCACCATATCACTAAAA
This sequence comes from Withania somnifera, assembly GCA_039654485.1. NCBI lineage: Eukaryota > Viridiplantae > Streptophyta > Magnoliopsida > Solanales > Solanaceae > Withania > Withania somnifera. The sequence goes on along the minus strand of JBDJHY010341435.1, from coordinate 8,077 downwards.
ATAGACATCATATATATCTGGAAGGTTGCAGGTGCATTATACAACCCAAATGGTGTTTTTCATTTTGCAAATGTGTCATATGGGAAGGTGAAGGTAGCCTTCTCCTAGTCCTTCAGCATAATTTAAATCTGGTTGTAACTGAATAACAATCTTGGAAGTAGTACCAGCCTCTCCCAGCCATTTAATAAAGAATCTGATCAATCAATGGCAGTGGAAAATGGATTTTTAAGTTCATGCATTTAGTTTCCCATAGTCTAGGAAAACACTCCAACCAATTTTGAGCCTTATCGGGTTCAACTCATTCATATCATTGGACACATTGTGATACCTCTCTTCTTTGGCACACATTGCATGGGGCTGACCTATTGACTATCACTGATGGGATATACTACCCCAACATACAACCACTTGATAATATCCTTCTTAAAAACCTACTGCATAGGTGGATTTAGGCGTATCTGGTTCTCGACACTAGCAATAGCATTCTGCTATAACTAGAACTTGATTATGTAGATAACGAAAGGAATCCTGATAATGTTTGCTATAGACCACACAATTTCCCTATGGAATATCATCAACAACAAAGTAAGATCCTTAACTTGTGGCTTTACAAAATTAGCTGGAATGATCACCGATAGTTTGTTTCTAGCTTTTAGAAACACATAGCATAGATGGGTAGGGAGAACCTTCAACTCAAGGATATGGTCTCCTCAAAAGATAATCTTGTAATAGGAGTGACCCTATTCCTTAGATCCAGGTACATCTTCTTCATAGCATAATAAAACGACCCTAGGTTATTTAATTCTTATTCAAGATCACTAAAATCAACAAATAAATCTTCCTCTAGATTCCTCATCACTGAAGCTAGCATTTTTGTAGAATGTACCTCCACTAAATGAGAAACATCAATCATCTTTGATTCATCAATAATATCTACAAATGACAGCACTCTAAGATCAATAAGCTACTTCATGGTATTGAGAACGTTGAAGGATGTCATTTATCTTTACTTCATCTAACCCCATTCCATATCCATGAGTATTTTTCATATTGATAGGAATGGTCACCCAAGTAAAATGGTCACCTCTAAATCGATCTCGCAATCTAGAATGACAAAGTCAGTTAAAAAGTTTTAGGATTCAACCTTAACCAGCACATCATATATATGCTAGTGGGGGTTTTTGACAGTACAACAACATTGAGATACCTTATAGTAGTGGGTATGGAGGATCCCAAGCCCAATTGATTATATACTTCAAGTGTCATCATGTTTATATTGGTTATATGATTTTATAGTGCCTTAACAAACCAAAAAACCCTAATGGTTAATGGAATGGTAAAGGCAGCAGTGTCTTTCTTTTTTTTGGACAAGTGAACAAGAAGAAATGTCACCAATGGTACAACTCATCCTCAAGCTCGAATTTGACTGTCCTCTTCTTAGTGGTCAAATCTTTCATAAATTTATCATTACTTGAAATATGCTCCAATGTCTCTACTAGTGGAATGCTTATGGACCATTGCTTCAGTATACATAGAAATTCCATCTTTCACTTTCTTCTTAAGGCTTTATGGGAAATCAGCAGGAGGCATAGGCATGATTTGATTTGGATCATTTTTTTGTTCCTCTTTTGCATAGCTTCTCTATGATTGATAGGAAACTTCTTTTTAGTCTCACTTTTCTCTGCCGCTTTATTTTTATGAAAACCTCTTCATCAGTGTCGTCACCCTCTACCTTGACCTTAACATCATCTTTAACATCAACTATCCTTAGTAGATCTTTCACCACCTTGACGCTCCAGTAGTGATGGATAGACTATGGAAATCATTTGATGGATTTACAATGATATTTCTTAGTATTGTACCTTAACTCCTTAAGTTCAGGGTGGTAGAAAGTTTTTCTAGATCTTTCTCTAACTGCTTGATAGAAGTAGAGTAGGGTTTAGGGTTTACTGATGCCTGATTGTCCTATGATGCCTACTGGGTACCTCAAGTTTTTTGTAATCATGCTACACTTCCATATCTTTTCCTTATGTAGTCATGGCACGAGTTACTCAGACATACTTGGTCAAGCACAGTAGCTGGTAGATTTTGTTAATTTGATGAGAAGTTGTTGTTCTTGCTAAATAGTTGTCCTTTCAGTGCTAGAGCTATCCTAGCCGGGTCTTGAATATATATTTTTGTAGTTTCCTATTACGGGTTTTATAAATGCTCTAAAGTCATGAAACCAGGTTTTGAGAGTTTTTTCATTATGCATTTTCTTTCCTTTCTTTTGGTTTTGATATTTCTTTTTTTCATCTCTCTCCTTTTATTTTCATGGATTCATATTACCGACCTACTACTACTCGCTCCGGGTCAGGATTTGGTTTTTCTATAGATGTTATATAGATGCCATAACAACTCAATTTTTGTGTCGTAAAATAAATTTCCTCCAAGGTGGAAAAAAAAAGTTTAGGGAACTTTGTTGAGTTGTGATGTGCATCTTTCCACGAAAAAAATATAGGTTCTTCTTCGGAGGCAACCCAAATTTCGTTAGTAATTTTTATTTTTAGTATCACCCTTGGTTTTTATTTTTGTTTTATGTTCATCAATTGTGGGGATGTCTGATATACCTAAAGTCTTAGCTAAGAAGCATGATAGGAATGAAGTTTGGGGTTCCATCAAACCTGTAAGTATTGAAATACTTGTTAGGGGAAGTATGATGTACCTGGACTCTTAGCTAAGAAGTACGGTAGGAATGAAGTTTGGGGTTCCCTAGACCTTTTAAGGATTGACATGCTATCTAGGCCTAGCGGCCTCAATAATTTCTCTATCCTTGTTCTTAATTTCTACTTTGGGGAAAACTTATAATTTTATGTAAAAGGTTTCTTTGGTTTTCTTGAAATCTAAAAAAATTGTAAAAAAAATATTATTTAGTACCTTTTAATATTATTTTATTTTGTCTTTTAGGTAACTTCACATCTCATCCACCATTTGACTTTTCTTTATTGTTCTTTTTTGAGGGGATGCTTTTTGAACGGATATCCCTTTTTTTATTTTATGAGTAAATTTTAAAATGTCATAGTCATAGTTTAGGAAAGTTTCCAAAGATAAAAGAATGAAGATCTCCTTGAGAAAATATTATTCATTAAGTAGTTAGTAGGACCCTTTCACAAATTATCTACTAAGTGCTCTTAAAATGCTATAATTGACTACATGATGCAAGTCTGTGTTTAATGTGAAAGAATTCTAAAAGTATGGATTGAATGAATATGTTTGAGACACCTAGTCTTATTTATTTGATGTTGATGTTAATTTATATTAAATTTGAAATGTTTTAATTGCTTGATTGAGAGTCTATGGGATCCTTCTTGAATTGAATGTGTGTGTAAGATTTTTATATATTCAATGTTTGCATATTGATGTCTAGAACTTTCCTGGTGTGTTAGCAAAAAGAAATGAAGAGTTTTGAGTTTTGGTGATTATATAGGAATTTCTTTGGTAGCCTTTTCTTACTGTTATCTTATTATACCATTTATGTATAATCTTAGGTAGCCTCGTTGAGCCTTTAGCTTATCGCCTTGATACCCATACATGCATCATATTCTTTTTCTATCAATAAACCTAAATTTCATCAGACACTCCTAACCACTTTAGTTAAAAAGTTAAGGCTATTAAGGAGTGATAATTGAAGAAATTAATGAGTGAACTTGAATCCCTTAAAGTATAGCTATTGTTGTTACAAGTTTGATGTGTTGTGTGGGAGTATGGAAAAGCAATAAATGATAAAGAAATCAATGATGTTTTAATTGATAAATAGTCCCTACTAATTTTTTGTTGACTTGATTAAAGATGAGGCAGATGAGTAAAAGACATTTAATTGTGGTAAAAGTTGTGTAGATTATGTGTTTGAAGAATGTTCTTAATGAAAAAATTATTATCAAAGCGCTTTACAATATTAGTCACTATTTGTGGCCAAAATAGTTCCTACTTGTTCCTTATCCTACATTGCAACCTTCAAAGTCCTTCATGATATTAAGGTTTCATATACTTAGATTAATGGAGTAGTACACTAGAGGAAAGATTATGGTTCATCTTATGTAACTTGTGAATTATTTGGGGAGTTAGAGAAATTTGATATACATCCCCTTTCTTGTGCTTAATTAATACTTGTGAGTGAACTTAGGTAACTCTCTTATTTTGAGGTCAAATATTTGATGAAATATAAGTGATATTCTTGCTGTCTTGATTGAGTAATATGAATAAGCTTGATAATTAGAAGAGAATTTTTAAGGCAAGGATGTTTTGAGTAGTCATTCATGTGTTTCAAAATTGAATATGTAACATTCACGTAGTAAACTTGCAAATTATGATTGTCATGGTCGTTCTAGCTTAGTGTACTATTTAAATTATGGAGTTTATATTCTATATTTTCTTATGTGAGTGAAAAGATTTTTTTGAGGATGAAAAGGTCCTTAAGTTTGCGGTTGTGATCATATGTACAAGTATACACATATTTGGCACCTTTTACCTACTTTTTAGCTTAGTTTTTAGGACAACCTAGTGTGTCTATAATGATAGAAAGTTTTCTTTATTAATTTTTATTCTAAGTCCAATTTTTAGGATAGTATGGTGCATTTAAATAAAAAAAAGAAACAAAAATAATAAATAAATCTTAGACAAGATAACAAGTTTAACTAGGCTAGATTATACTTGTTCCAGTGCACTGAATTTGAGTTTTTTGTATTTCATAGTTTATAGTTTGTTATTAGATCTTATAGTATGATACTTGTATTACTTTTGAGGCTTAATGAGGGTGGATACAAGCTACCAAGGTTAATGGAACAAATAAGAGGAATACAACTAGCAAAGCCATGACTAACTTGGGATCAATTATTTATTTTCTGTGGAGATTGCTTGTGGTGATCCAATGTTGATGGTTTTATTTTTATTTATCACTTTTTAAATCTTTTTATAAGTCTACAGATGGAGTAAGAAAATTAAAATCTCAACATTAATGAAGGAGCCACGGATAAAACAAGGAAAGCTAACTAGCGATGACTTGACGAAGTTGTGTAGTTTTGGATTACACATCACGCCACGCCTTTAATTTCCAGAAACTAATTTTTTTTCAATACCTTCACTGAAAGTTCGATAAGTATTGTGGTGTTCCCTTTATTTCTATACCTTAATCATGTGCTACACACTTCTAAAACTCGTCTAAGAAGTGGGTTTAAAGTTGGTTTAAGGTGTGGGACTGATTTGGCAGAGAATATGCTTCATATGGGACCGTATTTACATGAATTTTGGAGTCTATTAAATTTACACTTTTTTCACATATTCACGTATCTTTTGGATCATCAATGATTAAGAGAAAACAAGAGAAAAAGAGAGCAAGAGATCTACACTTAGGGCTCTTCTTTTCTTTCATTATCTTTGTTGTAGTTTTACTTTGTGAACACTTTTATGGTGATTCTTTGTATATTTATGAGTAAATAAACACCCTATTTTTTTTTGTTGAGTCTATAAGACATGATTTTATCACTTTGTTTACTGTTGATTTATGTTGTTTATCCTATTTTGTTGTTTAGATGTTCTTGTACTTACTATTGTATATATATATATATATTTTCTTACCTTGAACTCGCAAGATGGATAGGGAGTTAAAACATTGTAAAAATATGGAGTTTGGATCACATATTAGAGAAATATAGAAGTGATTTGTATCTAGTATGGGTATATACCTAGTTTGTCTTATTTGGTTATTAAATGAGTAGATAACTTAATGCACCAGAATTACTTGTCCTATCTCTAATCAGTGGTATAGTTAGGTTATCAATTTTGGTAGATCTTTAGAAGCTAGGAATATCATTAACTTGTAAATCGAAATTAAAGATATATATAATACCCAACATAGGACTATAGTTATGCAGGGATATGAAGTAAGCCTTAGGCTCGGAACTCTCCATCATTGTTTCAAATCAAAAGCTCACATTTGTATTACATTGTTATTTATTTTAAATACAAAACTCTTAATTTATTAATATAACATAACACTTGTTGAATAGAAAATTAAAATCAGAATTAGTTGATTGCTGGATTCAATTCCTTAGGGTTTTATGACCCTGCTCTGAAAATAGCTACTGTATTACTTCTTATATTGTGTACACTTGCACGTGATCCAAGGTCTAGTCATTAATCGCCGAACAAGAATATATCTTTGAATATAAAGATTTGGATGACTCCTAACATCTAAAATTAATGGTATTCTATTAGGGGTTTTAAAAAATTTACCTTGCATGAATTTTACATCTGAGTATAAGATTATGCTCATTATTCCCGAAGGTGGAAGAGTAGGTAAATTGTGCCACTAGAAATGTGACACACTTTTCAGTGTGAGATCCACTATTTGATACATGTAATATCCTCAACATTTATCCCACTTTGAAAATTATGACCCGAAGTACCCCCATCACTCTAATTGTGCGAAATAACTTTTGGACCAGACAGTGGCCGATGGGATTTATTAAAAAGTCTTTTTTTTTTGAATTTTCAATTTATCTTCATTATTGACAACCCTTTTATGAATTTATCTCCTCTACTTAACCACTAAACTAAGGTATGTTCCTTGTATATATTTCAAAGTATTTCTATACATTAATTATTGATTTGTAATAAGATTCTAGATCACAATGCTAGGGTTTTAAAAAAAACCCATCTACATGATTCAGACAGGTTATTAAAGTAATTTCCTTCAGACATAAGATTTTTATTAGGTATATGGTGCGATTAAAGGTAGGAATATTTATCCTACCCATTTATGTACAAATTATTATTTTATTCTACATAGAATTATTCATATAAATAAGATAGGCTTGAGTAAAAATCCTAATGGTTATTATATATTTTCAATTATTTATGAAAACCTCAAGAAATCTCTATTAATGCCTCCTATATCATGATAACCCTATTCTATTTGACATTCTATGGATTATTTCATATGTACTAATGAATTAAATTTTTAATGAAAGTTATGTAATCCTTATGCAAATGTACTAGGTTTTGATGATTACTCAAAAGAATAACGAATCTATGAATCTTTTTAATCCTGTGAATTTTATTATCCTTATGAATAGTATGAAGAATATGAATCTAATGAAGCCATGAATCTCATGAAACATATAATTGGCATGAAATCTTAAGGTCTTTATGAAATCCAATGATACCTTATTAACCCTGAAAGTTTAATTACATACTCCATGATTTACGATATGATTTTTCCTAATTTATGGTCATAGAAGTAAACTTTCTTGGATATGTTTATGATATGATCATATGATCTCCTTAACCATAAACTATGTAAAGATTACCTAAATCTTCAAAAATATTCATAACCTCCATAATGTTATGAAATCTTTTTCTTTCGAACTATGACATATCAATATGATCGCTGTGAATTATAACACAATAAAATACTTCAAGAATGTCTTTATAACCTTATGTTATAGTATCCATGAACATAGACTTTGATAAAAATTATATGAACAATAAAAAATCTCACTCTTCATAAAGTTATGAAACTTCTTCACTTAAAAATCATGACATAATGATTTATGTTACAACTTTCCACAAATCCTTAATAGTGATCATGAATGATAAAACCTATTATTATGAGCATAAAGTTATTAAACTTAATCATATGACCCCAATGAGGCTAATCCATTATGAGCCTAAAGTAACAATATGATGAATTTGAGTTAAAAAGTGTCACGACCCAAAATATCAGGTCAGGATGGCATCTACAATCCTCCTGTAGATGTTAGACTCTCAACACAACCAATGTAGCAACGAAAAACATAAAGAATATATAAGGAACAAAAGCCAGAAGGAAATCATACATAACACAAATCCCAAAACCTGGTGTCAGTGGCATATGGAGCTACTATATAGAAAATGAAAGATACAAAATATAAATAACACCTAAAAATATAATACACCGTAGGGCCTGTAGACCAAATAAAGAAATCCAGAATTAGGGCAACCATGGTCAACAACGAATCGAAGGGTAAACCTAGCTGTAAAGTACTAAAATAACAAAACA
>JBDJHY010341232.1:4358-18843 GCA_039654485.1 Withania somnifera | reverse complement strand
TTGACTTCTCTGGAGCCTAAAAAAGAACATTTGATTTCTTGGAGAAAAGCTTTGATCTTGAAATCTTGGGGTTTGATCTTGAAAAACAAACTCTTTTATGGAGTTCTTAGAGTGGAAAAACATAGAAAACTTTTGATAAGAGCCTTCTCTTTATATATTGAATTTTTGACTTTAAAGGTTTTTGGGTTCTTGAAGGAGAAGATGAACTCTACGTGAGTTTTTAGAGAATTTTCTTGAGACTTGAGAGTTTAGATCGATGTTAAATGAGGAAATAATTTTTTTGTATGATATACTCCTTTAAAACATCAAAAAACGACTTATGTTGGGGTTAAAAACTTGGAAAAAGACCAAAATAGTATTGGAAATGTGTAAAAAAATTGCTGAATTTTGGCATTAGCGGCCGTATGACCTACTGTACGGGTCGTATGGTTGATGTACAACCCGTACATAGGCTCGTAACCCTTTGACAGACCTACAACGCTTCACTAAATTGAACATAACTTTTTACTCTGAACTTTAAATGATGCCTAATTTGTTGCATTGAAAATTAAATTTAAAGAGCTTTAAATTGATAGGTTATATGTCATGTAACTCTTTATATTTTAGGAGTTATGATCGTTTGAATTTGACCCATGATTGAACTTTTATGAAAACTAAGACGGTAAGTGAGCTTTGAGTTCAACTTTGTGTTTAGGGTTCCTTAAGGCCTTAATTCACATCTAACACTTTTTTATACTTAGAAAATAATTTTAACACCTAGGTTCAAGTAGAAAATCAACTGGCTCAGGTTTAATCACATACATATAATGGTTCAAATATTAAACCAAATGTCTGAGGTGTTATAATATCTCCCCCTTGGGATCATTCGTCCCTGAATGATGGTTTCTAATAGATTGAACACATATGGGCTAAACTAAATTTTACTATTACAAGGGGAGTACAATTATCTATTGAAGAATGTATAAGCACGAGTCTTGAGTGTAAGAAACTAGCATAACCTTGAAGAACTTACTTATTGGCATGAACTTAGTCTTGGATACAAGCTTCATTCGATATGGAGATAAAATACATGGAATATGAGTTAATTAAGACGAAGTGAGAATACAACAACTTTTTCTCTTAAGCAATATGATTGATAAATCGTTTCAACTTTTCTACCTCTTTCGAAAACTATACTTCATCATTAGCATCCTATAATTCTTAAAAGGTTAGGTATAACTACTATAGCCTAATTGCATTTGATTTCATGTTCAAGCCTGATTTGGAGGTACAAGGTACACATATTGTGTAATCACGCAACTCTAAGCCACGAGATTTCATATTCTATATCCACAAGAATATTTATTCTTACCCTTAAAATCAACCAACCTCAAACCCCAGTTAAGGAGTCACTAACCATACAATTCAACTGTCCACACATTTATCAGCATGACATTCAGGCTAATCACTATATTCTTCAAATGAATTTCTTAAAGCTAACACTATTTAGATATCTTCTCTAGCATTACTAAAATTAGTGATTTTAGTTTATTCATAAAAAAGGGACACACCCAATAATTTCATCTAAAGTACAAATAACTGATCTTACCTCTTATTTTATTTACACTTAAATAACTTAGGTGATACAAGTGCACTGGAACTTTTGTTAACTGAGTATCAGTTGTATCCCATCTTATATTTTATCTAACTTCTTTCACTACCATCTTTCGTACCATAAATAGAATCACTGAAGAGAATAAAGTATGAACAAAAACTATAGAGGTTACAGATTAAGGTTTAAATACGGATCATATGAGCTGAGTATTGCTACTGAAAGGATACTATTCTAGATAAACTTATTCTTATCTTAATCTTGACACTCAAAATGGGTTCTGTGAAGTAAAGTACGATAGGCATGGGTACTTCATATACTGAACATACAAAGCTTGAATAAAGGTTGTACTAAGCATAATCAATACATAAAATGATTACATTACCCACTTAGGAAATATCTTAAGGCATGAGTCTATAGGACTTGTCATACTAAAAGACATGAGTATACCATAATTGAATACTGAGGCATGCAAGGGTCTGAAACTCAGAATCATAAAAAAGACTATCTAGGTGAAATCTAATGTAAGATGGACATCTGAATCATATTAAAAACTTTGTACTGAACCCTAAGCCTACCGATATCTGAATCATGGGCTAATTAACACAATGTTAAATTTCATAACTCTAGGGATGAGATTGAAGCTGTTGAGTAGAAATTATTACTCTTTATTTTGAGAGTTGAGCATACACGTAAATATGTATGAAGTGAATGAGCACCGGTCATGGGCACGACGTTAACATACAAGACATGATCAAGGTTTCATAATGATTGAAATATGAGACATGCATTAGGGTAAGAATGGATAGTTGTCCCATCATAACTCCTTTTTAGAACTCATTATCATCTAATTTTTTAGACCTGATTTATTTCTTCGCTCTATCATCTCCCTCTTAGATCAAAGCCTATATTCTAAATATGTAGATCTATTTTATATCTCAAACAAGGCAAAGCTCATTTTACATGATTCAGGTATCACTAATCACATGACTTTTGAACTCTCTTATAGAGGACTACATATGTATGTACTAAAAACTCTCCTAAAACTTCTATCTAGGTTACTTCTTTCTGGGGTATTTTATTAACAATATTTTACCTATAAGGTCATCATTACACAATTTATACACCAATTGGCACATATAACCACTATGTGTAATACTTAACCTTCCTTACTTCTTCTCTTAGTCTACTAAAATCATCCCTCTAAATTTATGTACACCAAAGCTAGCAGAAACAATAACTAGGCTAAAAGACTCCAAAATTGACTACCTATGAATTATTTAATTTAATTTTTACAAACACCATATAAATACATAATTATCGCTCTTCACACTAGGTAACCCAAGAATGCTAAATTGGTCATTTATAAAACTTTCAACTTAAGATATTAGATAATAATATACTATATCATATATTTTTTAATGGATAAATGCCTTTGGCTACTTATTATAGTCAATCACTATCTCAACTCTATTTGCTACTATTCTTCGAACTTCAAACTTCCAACTCTAGGTCATTGTACTACTTAAACATTCTATGACATACTTCCACCTTGCATGTTTCATCTACAGAAGGTATAGGAAAAAAAGATCTGAATATGCATTTTACTCTAGCGTAATAACACGAATTATAGATAAGGATATAAGCTTTTGGATCAATAGGACTAGATGCACTAGTGGCTCTTCTGAAGACCATGTGCAACCCTGGGATTTCATGCTTGCCCCAGCTAAAAACTAAATTTCACTTGCTTCTAGCTGGAGGAATTTAAGCAATGTTCGAATAAGAACACATTTCTTAGAGAACTGCCTTATCGCACGATGTTAACACCTAATTTTGACCTTTTTGTATCCTACATAGGCTGCTGATAAATAAATAATATATTTTTTTATTTATTTATAATAACTACTATTTGTGCATTTTTTACTTCTAATATGTTTATATGTTCTTCCTTCTAAAATACATTATTGATTTTTAATTAAGTTTATATTTAAAATTAATTTATTAGTATATATAAACTCATGCACACACTTATAATTGATATTCTTTCTTCTTATAAAATAATTATTTGAATAATTCTGCTATCACATTACTTAAAAAGTAATTAATGTGTATATTTATATTAAATATTTTAGCATAACTTTTGTTAATTGTATTACTTTATATTTAACTAAGTACATGATACTATTATATTATTAATTATATTTTTTATATGTTGTATTTTATATATTAAATAGTCGTCTAATTCACTTGGTTTCCCTTGATTTATTTAACTTTTAGCCACTATTTATTTAATTATTGTCAATTTTAGCCTTAATTTGGGTCCAATTTAAAATCCCGAATTCAATTTTTAAATCCCTAATTCAATTTTATATAAACCCAACCCGACCCAATTTTGACCCAAACCTGGTCCATTTATTCTGGTTTTAATCCTAGCTCTTCATCTATTTTTGATCAATGGTTTGGATTTAATCCCCATTTTATTTTCTTTTATTCATCTAATACCCTAATACCTAAAAAATGGAAGTTATTTTGCCCTTACACCAGCCACCTCCAAAACCACAACTCTCTTTAACTCCCCTCTTATTTTATTTCATTATCCCCACCTTCACCGATGGAAAATCCAAAAGCTAGCCACTACTATACTCACCTTTCCCTTCATTCTCTCTTCTCCGTTCATTCTCTCTTCTCTTTATCTCCTCTCCCCCACTCTCTTCTACGTCCCTTCTTTGCCATGCCTCCACCATGACTTGTGAGACTAGTATCCATGACCATGACCATGCCTTCGCCCCATCAACCACCATTAAATCGGTGGAAACCCATGCAACAACGCTCCTGCCAAACTCCAACACCATTACCACCACAACATATCTATTCCTCTAATGACCACTCCGTTTCTCCACTGCTTCTCTTTATTACCCTAATCGGATCTCATTGGAAAATGTTATAAATTCATGATGACTCTGTCCTCTAAGGTTTGGTTTTATCTCAAGTTTCATGATTAAATTATGACTATCTTCTACTTCTATCCTTATATTTACTTCGACAGATTTTTCGATTTAAAAGTCAGGGAGTTTGATCGACATTCTTGGTTTATTTCTTTGAGATTCATGTTTGTTAACGTGTCTAGACTACCATATCTTAAAAGAGCTCATTTTTATGAATTTGATTCAACCTCAATTTTAATTCGACTATCGATTCATCTTCAATGTGTTAATATTTTTGTCTTTGTTGTTTCCATTGACTAATAATGACTTTTATCATTAAAAACTCAGGTTATTTTGCTAAATTATTTCAATACCACACATTCCCATTTTGTTCTTGGAGAAACCTGTGAATTTGTGGTATTTTTTCTGTGATACTTTTCTATTTCGATAAGTTATCAATCTGCTTAGCTTCAATTGATTAGACGATGTAAGTGGATCCTAATCTGTTGGAATTTGGTTTTTACATAATTGGAAGAATACTTATGCTTAATTGATTTTAAGTTTATCTATTCATGGAAGAATACGATTCAATCAAGCATATTTTTAGCTAATTAATGTGGTATTCTTGATTCAAAATCGGGTGATACCTTAGTATTAAGTTATTTTGGTAGGTTCCCTGATTTTGTGATTCCTTTTTTAGTCCGAATCGAGTTGTTACCTGGTAATTGGGGTAATCTGAGAAGATCTTTACTCATTAATTAATTTGTTGTAATGACCTGCTTGGTCATTTCCTTGCCTTCTTCCTTCTGTCTGTACTTAGAGCCATTTGGGAATTTTCCCAAGTTATTCATGACTTGTTGGAACTGATAGTTCGGTGCCCTAGTGACTTGTTCCCTCGTTATCTCAGTTCTCCTGTTTTGACGTTTTGATTTTGAAACAATGAAATTCGAGAGTGATATAGTTGTAAGCGCCCTCAGAATTGATTTTTGATATTTTTGTTAGCTCCAAAATATTTCTAGTTGGGCTTTAAGTCCATGTCTAGGACCCTTGCGTTTTAAGTTGGTTGTGTTGTGGAATTTCGGCCCAAACCGCTTGTGCTGGGTTGTTGAAAGTTGGACCTTTTTCCTTCTTGGTCCTGGCCTAATTGTGCAGATATATCTATATATATGTGTGCCTGTTGTGCTTTTAAAGCTTTCAGCTTATTTCCCCACTTTCCCTTCTCCACATTGTCTCTCGCCCAGCCTGCTATTTGAAACTCTAAACCCAGCCAACCTGAAGGAGAATTCCCAGTCCCAGGCTCACCCTTGTTCCTTTTGTAAGAGGTAAGTCTTTTCCTTCACCTTCTTGTAGATGTAGTAACTGTTAGCCATGGATGAAGATATGGCTGAGGATAGCTGTAGCTCCCTTGTTTAGTTTTATGGAGTTTTGTTATTATATCTCTAATATCTAGTGGTTATGTATCGATGCATGGGTCTCAGCTTGTTGTTGCTATATTGTTAAAATCCAGTTGGTTCTGGATTACCGTACGAGTCCAGCCTACAATTTCTATTAATTAATTCTTGTTGTTTATGGCTCAAATCATGAAGTTCCAGCATGCTAAGCTATTTTTTGTTGGTTCCCAACTGGTTGTAAGTTAATGTATTAGCACCAACTTTTGGATGTGTTCTTTTCCTAGTCTAGTTTTAGGCATTTACTTTTGTCTCTTAGTTGGTTTGGGAGCAAATCCTGGAAATTGTTGCTCTATGATGTTCTCTTCCCAGGTCTATGCTTTGGTTTGGTTAGAACTAGTCCTTTGATGCTTACTCCAGACTCAGAGGCTCCCCCCTTCTAGAAAGGGTAGCTGCAGGAGTTGGGCTGCTCCAGCACCTCGGGGCCGCCTTGCCGAAGTCATTTGGCGAGGTCGATGTAGCGAGGCCACTTTTCCAGTTCTTCTAGTGAGGTCACTCTGTCGAAGTCGCTGCAACGAGGTTGCTATAGTTAGGCTGCTTTGCAAGTTTTTCTTGTGAGGTCGCTCTACCGAAGTCGCTGTAGTGAGGTCGCTGTAGTGAGGTCATTGTGCTGAGGTTGCTTTACAAGTCATTGTGGCGAGGTCGCCTTGCCGATCGTGGTGTGTTGAGGTGGCCTAGCAAGGCCACCGAGGTCGCCCTGACAAGGCACCCTTAGCGAGGTCACACCAGCACCATGATAGTAAGACGGGTCGGCTTAGTGAGGTATTCCTAATGAGGTCGTATAGCCAAGCCATCTTAAAGAGTTCATCCCGATGAGGTCAGCTCAGCGGGTTCCACCGAGCAGTCTCCTGCCCATAGAAAGGGCTTCTCCCCCTCACCCCAGCTAGGCTTATATGATTTATCTCTCCCTAAGCCCATTCCTAGACCACGAGGTCCCCCGAGATGAGGGCTACATAAGCTGAGGCTTTTAGCTAGGTCACCGAGCTGTGAAGCCCATCTCCCGCCTTGAGTTACTTGTTAGTGAGCCTTATTACTCACATCATGACCCCTGGATTTGTGAACTGTATAGCTATAGACGACGTTGACCGCTTTAGAGCTCTAAAATTAGCCAGGCGCATACTTCGAAGGTCTTCGTCGGCATCGAGGTAGGCTAGGTTTATTTGTGCAGTACAAACCAAGTTATTATTATTATGCTTGTAGTATGACTAGTACTGTGGATGGGGTTTTTTTTCTAGGTTGCTCTCTCCTTTCTTGCTATTGTTCGTTGTGAACTCCGGGGGCTTAAAGGGTGTAGAGGGCAAGGGTTGTGCTACGAGATTTGTCCACCCCGATGGAGGCCAGTGACTCCGATAGACGTATTGTTAGTTGAATCTCAGGTTATGCATGATGAGTGTGGTGAGGCGAGCTCTTGCTGGTGGCCTTTGGCCGATCTTAGACTGCAATTACCTTTCACCCTGGATGATGTTTACTTTACTGTTATTGCTGTAGTTTACCTTTGCTTCTATTCACTGTTTAGATCTGGATCCTCTGCTCTGCATTGATACTCACTCTTATTTATATATATATTGTCGTGTTAAACTGTGTGAATACTAAAGGGTTGGGCCCTCGATGGTGGTGATGATATTGACGCTGACGGGGGTGTGCGTCTGGTATTGTTTGATGCTGACAGGGGGTGTGCATCCGGTGTTGTTTGACGCTGACAGGGGATGTGTGACGAGCACTGACAGGGGGTGTGTTCCTGTGTTTTGTTACTGTTTACTTTACTTTCTAAGCCCCTATGTATTTCTTTAGGTATGGTGTATGCTCACTGGGCTTAAGGGGGGAGTCATGATGGATTTTTCTGTGTTGTTTGTTCCTACCAGTGGTATGGCACGTCAGGTAGGTTATGTTGTGCTGGTTGTACTTACCGGTGGTATGGGACGCTGGTAGGTTCATGTGTGTTTATTTATTTTCCTCTTTTAGTAGTACCTTTCTATTTGATCCTTATCATGGTTCTTACGACTCTTGGCATTACTTTTAATGGGATTTGGTCGAGGTGGGCTACAGGTATGTTTTCTTCACCTCGTCATGGTTTTCGAATTTGAAATCTTGTATTTTTATCTATCATGTCTAGCCCTTAACTTATACTGTTACTTTCGATAACTTACTTTCCTATTTATTATTAGTTACTGCTTCCCTTATTATTTCTCTTCTATTGCCAACCTATTTTACTTCCTCGCTTTATTACTCACATATTATTCTTAACCCAGTAGGCCGATGATGTCTACTGGGTACTTTGTTTGGTACTCATGCTGAATTTCTGTACCTTTTCGTGGTGCAGATAGAGGCAGGGGTTATCAGTGACGCGGAGATCGTGCGAAGTAGACTCAGCAGATTTGCAAAGATTACGGTGAGCTTGCCATCCGAAACGATTGTAGTTTCCTTCACTTAGCTTGCTTCACTCGATTCACAGCAAGCCCTGTACTGTATTACCCGATAGGGGAGCTTTTGTATCTTTTGTTTATCCTATGTAGTAGCTCCAGATGCCATGACACCAGGTTTTGGAGATTCTAGTTTTGTATAATGTCTTGTTGGCTTTCGCTATTGTGTTTCATTTATGATTCCTACATTGTTTTGGTTGTTCTGAGAGTTATAGCCCATTACACGCAGCTCCGGGCTGTAGGGATAGGCTTATCTACAGGAGGGGTGTAGAAACCATCATGACCTGAGATTTGGATCGTGACATTTATTATTTTAATTTAAAAGGAATGATCTTTCTTTCGAGTATTGTAACTAATTTTTCTTTCCCAACTTGATTTATATAGATTTTTATTCATTATTTATGTTAAGATTGGATATAATTTAACCCTTTTGATTATTTTTATCCTATTTTTTTTAAGGAAAACTTGGTCCTAATTTATTTTGATTTATTCTTTTATCTTTTACCGACTGCACTCCTATTCTTATATAAATAAAAATTTGCATGCTTTTCTAATCATCTCATAATCTCTCTACTTCACACTTCACTACTCACTTTTCATCTCATACTCTTCACCCTTCACTTTGTCACCTCATCATATCATATTCAATTACTTTGCTTCATAAACGTTTTACATTCTAAGTCTCAGAAAAATGAAAAAATATATAATAGACTCTAGAGCTCTTGGCTTTGCAATATTTGACTTTGGCTTCTCTGATTTTGGTTCTCACTTGCTACTGCATGCTCTACTATTTGCTATTTTATCTGTCTCTGCTTTAACCGGTTAGTGTTTTATCAAAGTATTTTTGTTATTTTCTCTTCTAGTTTGTTTGCTTATTGGAAAGCATCCAGTTATGTTCATGCTACTCCTGTGTGTTCTGTTTCAAATCTTTCGCACAATGATAATATGCTTTTGTATGTATTGTATTTCTAGTAGAGAACATGCTTATAGGAATCCGTTGCCTATGCCTTTAAATGTTCTATTTATTTGGTTGTTAATGTACAGGTCTAAGTTTACTTGTTATTTTGACAGGTTTTCGTTGAAAGGTTTTGGGCGGAGTAAATAGAAGAGTTGCTGGGATTTGGTAATTGGGGTCATCTATCATGATTTTAGTTTTCTATCGGGCTCATATAATAACTATTGTACGAAAATTATTGATATGTATAATAATATTGAAGCATTTAATTAATTAGCATACTAGGCAGAAATGGCGATAGCATGGTGACTCTGTTGGGGATATCTAGGTTCTAACCATTATGAATTCATGTTATGTGGGATTTTATCTGTAAGCTTGTTTTTTTTCATTTCTTTTTCATTATTTGTGTTTTCAACATATGCTCCTCTTTCTTTCTTGTTATAGTTAGGCCATATTTTACGGCTATCCAAAGTTTTACCGCTTTCAAATTATGTGTTATTTGTTACTCTCTTGCCGTAAAATGTCATTTTATTTCTCCCACGTTGGGAAACCTTACACTTCACACTATACACTACAATCAGATGTTGTGCCTTTAGACTTCTCCAAACTTTCTTTTAAAATACCCCATATTTAGAGAGTCGGCAAACGTGGTGAAGCAGATAGTTTTGCTACTGTGGGACCACATGCGTTTTTGCATAGACAATCCTAAGTTAGTATCTACCCAAATCTTAAAAAATCTAAGTTAGAGCTGAACTACCCATGCTCGCAAGTCCTGCATACATAACTCATAATGGGACTGGTCCTTAGACAGGTGAAATTAGAAGCCACCATTTATTCACACATTTGTGTGCTAAGTCAATTAAGGTAAACTGAGCCAATTAAAAATATGATAAATGGAGTTTAGAAAATTTTATATCTCATGTTAGGTACATTATGAATAAACTCCATCATTTCGCATGATTAGAGAGATGTTGGGTTGTTATCTAAATCCCCAAAACCTGGTAAAAAGTTCATGAGCCTCTAAGAAAATAAATAGAAAGTCTGAAATGGAAATGTAATATCTGTCTGTAATAGTACAAATGAAAAAAGTGCAAGATAAAGAGAGGTAAAGGAAAACTCCGGAAGCCAGAAGCCATCATCAACCTCAGATTAGGATAATCAGCATTATAAAGAATTAAAGCAAACACTTTTACTGGAATCTGCACCAAAAAGATGCAAAAGTGTAGTATGAGTACGTAAACGACGGGTACCTAATAGGCTATGCTGACCGGGCTCATATAAGAAATAAAAGCAGTAAATAGCAGATAAAGAAGACATGAGTCACAAAAGTCAAAGAGTACAGGTATAGGAAGGTAATGCTAGCTACTAATAAAATAAGTAAACAAGGGGCGAAGACATACCCAAGTCCTTGCAACTGATATTTGATTAAAGAGAATGAATAGGGTAGCTATACCGGTAACCCTGATAAGGATGAAGGAAGAAGGCATAATAAAATAAAATCCACACATAACCAACATCTACTAGCTAAGGAAATTCTAAGTACTACCAAGTAACAATCAAAAATGAAAGGCAAAAAGTAAATCAATAAATAAAATACAAGTAGTCACGCTCACCCGTTGGCATCCCATTCTATCAGAAGGTACCAAACAAAAAGATAAGTGTGTAAAGTAACATAGACAATGAAGCATGCTAAAGTAAGTGTGTACGCTTCTCAAAAAAGGCCATAAGCACGATAGGACGTAACTCATGGAAAGAACTATTCTTGTATACCTACTACTCTATTGTATACCCTTCCCCCGATTGCCTACGTACTTGGTCGGGCTTATAGGGTCCATGGTAGGGAAGAGCCTCTCATACCGGTAATGGTCATAACAGGAGCCCTTACTGTATGGAAATAGGGCTCAATATCAAGTCTCACATGCAGATGCCCAGTCGTAACCGGGTCTAAATCAGTCAAAAACTCAGTATCCATGCCCTAGCATATCTAGAACTAAAATCAGGTAATGGCTAATATTTAGTGTCCGACATGAGGCCGAGCTATAAGTGTCAAAAAGGTCATGTGCTCAGCACCAGTTTTTAGGGCATGGACTAAAACAATAGAAAATAGTAGTACCGAGCGTCAAATTGACAACCGGGTCTTAGAATAGTTTATGAGACTCATATAACAATTTATTATAGTAAAAGGTTCGCTAAAACCAAAATTTCACATCAAGATTAGCGGGTAATATCAAATATTTGTGTTCATGTCAAAATATTTGTTCATAATTTTATTATTAGAATACCGAAGTAATGCAAGTCATTAATATATGAAAATCGGGCCATTAAAACTAATTAATATCTGAAAATGGGCTCGACAAGACAATGCAAGGTTCAAAAACTAATTAATACTAGGCCATTGTCCGTAAACTGGAAACCAATGCATAAAATCTCTATAACACGATGATGACATGCATGAATAATATGAGCACAATCACAGTCAAGGGTCATAGAATTTCCTTTCGGCCCTGCACAAGCTCATAATCACTAAGAAAGTATAACCAGACATATCGATATACGGGACTCAGAAAATTCCTAACAATCCAACCATAATATGTTCCATAGTTAGTGCAGACCACAAGATCATCTATGATCATAATAAAACGCCAATGTGTAACCATAAACTAGCTAAAGAAGCGTACATGGTAGAGGTTACTAGCCTAAAGTTCCCAACCTAAGGATGCTAATCAGTATTATTATTTTTCATATAAGCCGAGTCTAATATTGTAAGCCATAGCCTAACTGTCCTACGCATATAAGCTCATGAATACAACATGAAAGATTCCCGGACTGCTCCAAATCTCCAAAAATGCGCAAACGATCTTAAACAATGTTGAAACTAAAAAAGTAATAAGCTACACATTAATACGAGTCAGACGATACCCTTAAAGTTATGAAAATAGTGAGATTCAAAACAAGCCTGGGACTGCCAACTCGAAACTCCTAACAAAAGGTACCAAAATATTTCCCACATCATGGAGAACTCATACCTAAGTTTTGAAGCTAAAACGAGCATGAAATAAGCTTGAATAAAAGAAATAAGGTGAAAAATCTACTTTGAGAATATAGAAAATTTTGGAAGAAATTCAATGAGTTAAGGATAAAGACTTACTAAACAATGATAGAAAATAATTATGAGTAGTACCCAACACCTTCCAAGCTCAATTATGAATACCCAAGAACTTCAAGTTCATTAATGGAGGTTTATGGTGAAGAAGAAAGGGAAACTTGATTGTAATTTTGTAGAAATTGAGTGAAATTCCACTAATAATCAAGGAGTATTTGAAGAAATAATGTTTTCCACTTAATCCAATATCATATGAAAACACCCAAGAATTTTAATGGAGTATTTGAGAGTGTTTGAAAGTGAAAAAATAGAGAAAATGAAGAAAAAATTGGGTTTGGGGGGTACATATGTGCATACCAGCCCTTAGATGTTGATTTATTGGCAAAATGAACTACTAGTCGATCAGGACAACTTATCGGTTATTTAACTGATTAGTTGGTCACCGATTTATTGGAAAAATGATTGATTAGCCATTCATGATTAATTTATTGGTCAATTTTTCGATTTATCGGTTGCACCCTTACCAGTAATATCAAAACATGGTTTTTAGCCCTCAGTACTCATCCAAAACCCCATATATGCAAATCATATATGTTTTTGAATGTAACGATATTTGAAACTCAATGGAAGCGATGAAATTGGCATATGAGGTCTTTTTATTGAGATATGACCAAAATAACCTTTATGAATAATCAAATATTCAAACCGAACACTCAAAATGAGACCTACAAATCGGGGAACCAGAACAACACTCCATCTAACCTAAACTAGACATTTCATAGATGATGGCGTAGTCAGATTTTCAATACGAGGCACCGAAACAAGATGACTACTCAAGCTGCATTTATGAATTAGAAAGCTCATAAAATATACAAAATAGTATAAACTCATAATGAAGGCTTCCGAACAGGAATCAAGAGTTCTTATAGAACAAAATCCATGTTCCGAAGCTAACTAAACTGTCAGAAAATCAATTCTGAGATAGTTTTCAAGGAATGTTGACTGGAGTCAATGATATCAAAAGTTAAGGCTTTAAAATAGGAAAACGGACATAACAACTAAATAAACGACTCAAAAATCAAACTATCGGTCCCGGTAACTCAAAAACAGCAGCTACAGGAAATCTCTAAGATATAAGAAAATGTGAAAAACACAAAAATTACTGGAAGGTTTAGTACAACATCCTCTACTAGAAAGACTTTCATCCTCGAAAGTATGAAGAAAATGAGAAAAAAAAGGTACTGAACTCCGATACAGGATAAAATCGACCACACAAGACCTGCTTGGCCAATCAAAAGATTTCCATGGAAAGAAGAACATCTAAATAGAACCACTACTTCCAAAAGCTCACAAATCACCCACTTCTCAAAATCACCAAACTGAAATGTCACTGTCTCTCACATAAATGTTAAAACCACCTATGGAACTAAACAATTTCATCCCAGGATATCCTAAACATATCAGAAACAACCTTAGGGTACCAAACCAAAGAAAACACAAGACGAAGGCCTAAAAAGAATCCAAAACTAGGAGCTAAATCACTTATCAAAACAACCAAGAACCAAAACAAAATATCTCCAATCAAAGCACGACTAGTAATCCAAGCTCAACACCAACACCTCATCCCGAGATTAAACCCATAAATTTTCATCGCAACCAGTCTAGACTGCTCTAAACCAAATACTCCAATAATCATTATCATCCAAAATAAGTCCAAAAAGAGAATAATTTGGTCACCAACTGTCAAAACCTAAACTCAACTTATAGCAAAACCTCAAAGATGATAAACAAACTACAACCTAAGGTCTGACACAATGACCACCAACATCATACAGAATCAACCTGACTTATGAAAAACATAAACCACTCACCCAAAAAAATAGAAACCTAATTGGTAAGGGCTAACAAACCAACTCCACTAGTCAAATGACCACCATCAAAAACAACCCACGAATAAACCCATAGTAACAAAACAACACATCCTTAAAAGCAATGGAAAACCTGCTACACGGACTAAATTAACTCTATCTCAAAGGAAAATGGT
>JBDJHY010341023.1:0-18845 GCA_039654485.1 Withania somnifera | reverse complement strand
CTATAATACAAAGTATCCCCAAAACTATATAGAAAACATGACTAAATTAAATGTAAACGATCCTATACCAAACAAAATAGGGACAAAAGTACTACTGGTGGAGAAAATGGTCAGTCTGAATGTTAAAAGCTCACCATAATTTTTTAGGCTCCAAAGTCTAGGCAGGACGATAGAATCCCTTCTCATAACTTGTACTGAGATTTGCACCAATAAAAAGTATGTTGAAGTGCAACATAAATACCAACCAACAGGTACCCAATAATAATCATAGCCAACTGAGCGCAAATAAGACATACATAAAGTAAAGAGCGAACATGTAAAGGAAACATGAAAATAATTACATAAGTATAGAGGAATGAAGTAACACTAGATACAATAAGCAAGTACTTTGAAAAACTACCTAACTAATGTAAATAAGATAATAACGCTAATTACTAGTAAGGCCAAAACACAACATATACTTGGAGATCCGCCGCTAGTACCACTAAAGCGAATGTAAAAGATTCAATACCAAGTAAACTACTTAGGAAGGGTACAAGGATGGACAATAGCCAAGGAAAAGGTGTATAGTCCAGAGGGTTCATACAAGTAAAAGGAAAAGCAAACATAACCTTTCTGCACTCATAGAATAACGGTACATCAACCAAACAAGAACTCTACCAATTCCCCCGTAAGACAGTAAGGTATAACCAAGCGTAATAAGTATGCAATAAAGGAAGAAACCCAGGTAAATATGTCCACATACCACTACTACCTCATGTACCCCTCCCCTAGGCTTCATGTAGTAGCTTAGGACAACAGAGCCCATGAAGAGAATAGTTCCCACATGCATAACTAGAGGTGTCTGTGTCAGTATATGTTTAGTACCAAAACCCGAATCAGCTCATACAAAAGAGTCCTAATTGAAACCAAAGTATGTTTCTCAAAGTAATATCAATATCCAATGGTGAGAGTAAGAAAGTAAAGCCAAATTATATATGCAAATATCTTCATACTGATCGATAGTAGTGGATAGGTAAGTATAGTACGATAACAAAGTTATCATGTTATTGTATGTCTATTATATGAGAGAATAGCTCCACACCAATGATGTTGGTCGTGGAAAGTGTACATATAAGTAAAAAGGCTCTTTTTAAGTTAGATTTGAGAAAAAACGTTATTTTAGCTAACCATTTACTCACTTCCCAGCGTCATTAGTAACGTAGTCTATTTTATCATCTCACGTCACCACAATATCAATGCATGCTTGCAGTACAATAATGAGTGTCAAATAGTATCTAATATCATTAAGACAGGACAAAGGCCACCAGTAAAGACATAGAGGTCAAGTGATATGTAGGCAATGTGTGAACAATTACCTAGGATTACCATTGCGGTGTATAGTTCCATTAAGAGCACGTGAAAGAGAGCTAACACAACTCATAGCCAGTAATAAATTTAGTTCGAGAGCATTACCAGAGAAATAGAGCAGAAATTATCATAAAAGAGAGACCAACCTAAGAAACCACTTCTACAACTGACAATTTACAATGTGTATATCCTACATAGGCCCAATATAGAAGATAGTAAGTCATAACCTACTTGAAAATAGAGTTTGACTGATAAGTGAAGATTATTTTAGTTGCACGTTGTGTCTTGTTAAATAATTAATTTGGTATCGCATAGATTTGTTATAAAATTAATACAACTTTTTGAATATATCATAATTAATAAAAAAATATTTGAAATAATACCTACCTCTTATAGTAATAAATTACTCAACGTAACTAGAGATAACATCTCCATTAAAATATTAATAGATTTATAAAGTTCTTATAAAATAAATGGAGACACAAATATATTATTTCAAACAAACAGGTCATAAATACTGAGATAAAATGCAATAGACCTGTTAGGGAACTGAACTACTGGTCTCATCAAGTCGTAAATGACTTGGGACATCTATAAAAATGATTCAAACATATATAACATGCAAAATTAAAAAAAATAACCTATTTATAATGATATTATGTGATCACAATAACAAGTTAGCGGGTTGACTTTTACCTAACATGCCTATGAAAGTGACTATTTACCAAATTTCCATGATCATCCTTTGTTAGTGCCACATGTCTATCTATTAATATTGCTGTGTATATAAGTTTCTTTTTTCCCATACAGATTTTTTGGGGGATTTTTGTCATAAAACGAAGTAGGAGAACTGTCATTGAATTCAAAGAGTATAAATAAATAACAAAAGTTGAACATGCAAAAAAGAGATGGTGACTTAACGTTCTCTGCTACAAAGTAACAATTCAAGAAGTTACCACTAGAAATATTAACCTAGGTTTTAAAGATTAGTGTATTAACCCATGTTCTATTATCTAAACCCGGGAGGTAGTGAGCTCAAATTATTAGCTACCGTTAGTTTTTATGCAAAGAAAATAGATCAACACTAATTTGTAATGTACATGTTGCAATCATCTAACACTATTGAATAATGTTGGAGGACTAATTTGTAGCGTCTTTCGTTAAAGAAAGGACTCTTTTCATTATGTTTAAACTTCTTAGTGTCGATTTTAAAGATAGGATAGTGAAATATGGAGTCGTGCTTTAAAATGAAATTCTTCGTTGATCCATTACCCGGAGAGGATCCCAATCCGATCTAAATTTCACGTAAAATGATATTAGTATATTTTCCTTTCAACTTAAACCACTATGTAACGGAAAAGGCTAAATGGAGTCTTTACTTTGAGTTTAACTTTGATGCCTGAATTCTTCTCTGGACTTTAACTACACCAAGAAAATACATACAAACGTATAGAAAAGCATTCCAGCATTACTAACTTAAATTTTTTTTATTCTCTTTATTCATTTTATGAAGAAAAACATCAAATGATTATAAACATAAATAAATTATAACAACAATATTTTATTTGATTTTGTGTTCCTCAAACCTTCAAAAAATATATTTCGATCATTATCAGAATCAGGCTAACATCTTATAACAACAAAAAAGAAACAATCAACTAACATAAGAAACCAAATGAACTTTACCATGGAGAATTGTTGATTTTCTCGAAGATTTACCTTTATTATGGTACTTTATATACCTTACTGGAATCTAACTAAAGTTGGAAGATCAAAGATCATTGACATGACTCCTCATGTGACATGTCCATACAATAAATAAATAAACTCCCACATATTAAATTAGTCAATTGAATATTTTCTGCATCGAATAATTTAACCTAACTCCTCAAATTCTCACCTTTGTTTATAATAACAAAGAGGTTTTAGCTAATTTTATTTTGGTTATTGTATTTTTCATATCTAATTAAATTTAAATAATATTTTATAAATATTTTGATAATTCAACTTTTAATTTAGGGATTTTCCATTTATTGGAATAAGCATAATATAAAATCTAAATCTATCTAAACTACACTAAAAGCATGAACCTCTAAATTTAAAAGTTAAATTACCTAAGTATGTTTATAAAAACTTAAATACTTGATTTATATCCCAAAAAAGTATATGAGATCCTTTTGAATTACTAAAGTGGTGATTCTTCACAAATTTGGAATTAAAAAAAAATGCTTTGAATAGACATATCAATTACAATCACAAAGTAAGAAAACAAAAAAAATCCCTTGATTCTTTTTTTTTTTTTTTTTTTTTTTGGATCAAATAGGATTGAGTCCATTTTATTGAAGATAAAAAAGAAAAAGGAAAATTCTAGAAGTTGTCTAATCGGGTGCATCTCTATTGGTGGTCTCCATTCTTAAAAACACTTCCTCTTATAAGATGAATACTCGATTTGGTTGATGATCAAAAGAATCAATTTCTTCATCAGAAAGTCATCACCAACAGGTAGTATGTGCTTTGTAAGTTGTTGGCATGAACTTTACCTTTGGTTCGATCTTTGATATTTTTGGTAGTCATTATATTATCCTTTATTACCATTATTCTTTCTCTTTATTGTGCTGAATTTAAACAAATATTGGAGCATTTTAGTCATCCCATTTGAAGGATTCTTTTATCTATAAATCAACACAAGTTCTTTTTTTTTTTTTTTTTTTGCGAGATTAATTCAACATCTTCCTACCTTGTTATAGAGAGCTGAATTATCTTTCTTGATGAATATTTGTTAGTTTCTATTATAGAAAAGCTTGTTGAATCCTAGGGATGATACATCTATACTGGTGAAATATCTTTAATGACAATGTCTTTGACACACCTCAAGCTTTCAAGAATTTTCTACCTTGTTCGTGATCAAGTATTTTTTTTTTTTTAAAGATTTCCAACAGGAACTTGTTGGGGCTCTAAAATAGCCTAGTACAAAAGAGAAAGAGTTGATAAGACTCAAGTATATGTGTTACAACTTTTACTTTCTCTTTTTGCTGATAATTCAGGTTGTAGAATTTCTACTCTTTATTGTATATTTTTCTTTGACCTGAAGTTTATCTAAGCTAAGCATGCACTAACAGTGAGTGCTGCAAATGAATTAGGAATTGATAAAAAAAAAATTCTCACAGCTTGTTGCAAATATCTAAGTAAAGTGTATCATTAGATCGTTGATGTCGCTTATCTGCAGTTCTGCATGCTCTTGTGATCAATTTAGCACATGAGGTAGACAATTTCTATTTTCTTATCTTAGTTAGGAGCTTAGATTTTCAAATGTCAATGACAAGCTAATGCATTAACCACTCATGGTTGTTATTTGCAGCTAAGCATCCAGCGTAAAGAAGATATCTCAATGTGGAGCAAGCATGGAATGAGTTGACTCGTCGACTATCACGTTTATTTTCCGTTGAGTTATGCAGTTCTATTTGTTGTTTGGTACTACCTATTATTTTATCACGTTATGTTGTCCGCCTGATCAATTGGAATAAGTGTGATTACGAGAATCTATTACTTTTTAGGCTTGAATTCAACATTAAAGCTTTTACTAATATAATTTCTTGTACCAAGTGCTCTAGGGAAGGAATTAGAGTAGCTTAGATCTATGTGCTCATTTAAAGTGTCTAAAAATAAGATTCCTTTGGTTCATGAGAAAGAGCACACTCAAGATGATATTCTTTTTTTCTCCAACTGATCAAGTTATGCATTCCAAAACAATTGGAACATGTATGATTTCTAGAATCTATTACTTATCAGAATTTTCTTAGTTGAAACCACCATCTTGGTGAGGGGTTAGACAGACCCCAACCTGTATGTATGAACCATGAAGAAATGATATACAATTAGGAGTATTCTCCTTTCCTTTAACAATTTGTTTCATATGAAAATTAGGACTTCACTATGTATAACTGCGTATGGAGAGATGTAGCAAAAAGCACCAGTAAGATCTACTTAGTTAGCCCCAATTCAGTAATCTATAAGTATATTTATTTATCACATCTCGTTAGATGTACCATGAGCTTGAACTTATGCTCTCTATTTTGTAAAAAATGTACTTATGAATCTTTGATTTTACATGAACAAATAAGGGTCAGTTATTTGATCACTAGATGTTCTCTATTATTATTTTCTGATCAATCGTCTGTAACAATTACTATTGAGTAGTTCGAGATAATCTAAGAGCGAAATTTGTTTCAGTTGCTACATGATTTTTATCTTAATTGTCTATTTGATTTTTATAGTCTTCTCTAAAGACATCGTTTTGAATATTTTTTTTTTTTATCAAATATAATAAGGGAGCTTTTGTGGATATACACTTGCTGGTTTACTGTCATTTTGCTAAGAGTCTTCACAAATATATATTATAGTCTAGAAATGTTCGCTATATAGATTTTTTGGCTAAGAGATAAGGTACACAATATTGTGACAATATATATATATATATATATATATATAATGTGAGCTGCATATTTGTACAAGACTAATATGGACCATATCAAAAAGATCTTTAAGGAAAAAAAATTTAATCCATAAAACAACTTTAGGACCAGTTAGATGCTTAGTCCCTAAATATTAAGGACCAGATGCCATTATTAATACTTTCAATTGGGGACTCAAATATGGTCTCTAGAATGTTTTGGGGACCAGATTAGAGATGGTTTCTATATAGATTTGGGGATCAATTGGTTTTTTCATCGATAAATACTAGCTACAAAGATGTTTAGGATGGGTGGCAACCAAATTTTTTTTGTCTCTATTGACCTTTAGGGATCGGAATATAACTTTTAGGGACTATATTTCCCTTCACTATTGCCTTTCTTTAGTGAAGGGTTTTATCCATCCCAGTGTGTTTCCTTGGGATGCCAATGTATTGTTCAAGGATTGATGACTTGTTCGATCAGTTGCAGATTTGCCCCAAAATTAACCTTCATTCAGTATATCATCAGCTTAAAGCTAGAGAGATAAACTTACTTGTTATGACCACTTCGAGTTCGTGGTTATGTCTCTCGATTTGACTAATTTTCATGCAGCTTTCATAGACCTCGTGAACATGGTGTTCAAGAAATACTTGGACCTATTTGTGATTATCTTCATTGATGACATTCTAGTTTATTCTAAAAGCGAAGAGGAGCATGTAGACTATCTTAGAGTTTTTCTCCAGACTCTTAAAGAATGTCATCTTTATGCTAAATTTTCTACGTGTGAGTTCTATCTTAAGTCAGTTGTCTTTCTTGGTGATGTCATTTCCAGTGAGGTATTTAAGTAGATTCTCAAAAGATTGATTCCTTCAGAAATTTTCCTAGACTGACCTCTTTGTCAGACATCTATAGTTTGGGTCTAGATGGGTATTACCATAGTTTTTTCAGGGATTTTCCTCCATAGCCACTCCTTTGACCCATTTGACTCAGAAGAAGATTAAGTTCGAGTGATCGGATTAGTGTGAGAAGAGTTTTCAGGAGTTGAAAACTAAATTGACTACAACTCTAGTCTTGACTTTTCTAGAGGATTCTGAGGATTTTGTAGTAGAATATGATACTTCTAGAGTTGGGTTGTCTTGTAAAATGAATCATAGGAAGGTGGTAGCATATGTTTCTAGAAATCTTAAGACTAACAAATAGAACTATGCCACGATCTTGAGCTGGCGGTTATAGTGTTTGCTTTGGAGTTGTGGAGGCACTACTTTTATGGAGTGCATATAGATGTCTTTGCTGATCATAAGAGTCTTCAACATGTCTTTAGAAAGATTTGAATCTTCGAGGTTAAAGTAGTTAACTAACTATGATATGACTATTTTTACAGTTCGGGCAAGGAAAATATTGTGGCTGATAACCTTAACAATTTTTTCTTGGGTAGCTTGTCTCATGTTGATAAAAATAAGAGGGAGTTGGCCAGAAAGGTGCATAGGCTTACACACATCGGGGTTAGATTGATTGCTGCAATGATGGGGGTATGCTTGTGCAAAATGCTTATGAATTGTCTCTTATAGTAGAGGTAAAAGAGAAGCAAGATAATGATCCAGTATTTGTTCAGCTAAAGAGTGTAGTCTAAAAGCAGAAAGTTTAGGTTTTTTCCCAAAGATAGGGTCCTTCATTATCAGTATTTTCTATATGTTCCAACAATTGATAGGATGAGAGAGAGGATCTTGTCAAAGATTCATAGTTCCAAGTATTCAGTTCACCCTTGGTCCATAAAAATGTATAAGGATTTGAGGGAAGTGTATTGGTGGAATGGTGTGAAGAAGGGCATAGATGAGTATGTTTCTAAGTGTCCTAACTATCAATAAGTGAAGGTGGAGCATCAGAGACCAGCAAAACAGTTATAGAAGTTTGGTATTCCGACTTGGAAGTGGGAAGTAATCAACATGGACTTTGTCACCGGTTTACCCTTAGCCAAGAAGTATGATTCCAAATGGGTTATAGTAGACCAGATAACTAAATTATCTCACTTTTGTTGATGTTTGGATTTCAATGGATGACAAAAAATACAAATCAAGAACCTTACAATGGCTAACTCACAAATCAAGTTCCCTGGAATTGATCACTAATTTATAAAAGTAAGAATGATCTACACTAGAGAGTCATTATGAGATATGTTAAGTAAAAGTTAATAGCTATAGTCCTTAATGATAAAGATTTGGAAGTCTCGAACAGCTTGCACATTTATTAAGGCTTCAATGGGTGGAAGAAAAGAAGACCAATGCAGCATCAAACTTATTCTTGAGAAGAGTCTACCATCTTAAACTCTTTTCAAGGATCAATTCCCTTGTGTTTCCAACGTCTATTTCCCTCGTCCATATAAGGATCTATACTTCAATAGGAAAGCATGCTCTATAAGTACTTAAACTCTTTTTTCCTTTGTTTTACTTTTAATAAATATTGCACCACTTGGTGTATACCAGTGTAGAAAACAAACAAAAGAGGGAAAAACACGAGTGAGGAATAACATCATGTTAGAGTTTTACTGGGATCCTAACAGACTCAGTATTTATTGTGGTCAAGCTGAGTTAAAACAAACTTAGTAAGATCCTTCTATGTTTGTTGAGCTCCTAATAGACTTAGTAGGTTGTGTGTATGCTAAGCTCCTAACAGACCCAGTAGTTTCTTCTCTATTTACTGAGATCCTAACATACTCAGTAGTGTGAGGAAAGGTTCTTTTATAGGCTTAGCATTATGGGATTAGGTTCTTAATCATACTCAATATGGTGTAGAAGTTGTAAAACTAAGTTATTAACAATTAATAATGGATAGAGAAAAATACTGGAACCCTTTTACAATCCAGTGGGATTAGATTAAGGCTCATTTTGATCCCCAACCATATAAAAATATAATGTATATATTTTTCTTTCTGCACAGTTCTATATTGTCTATTCATTAAACTATAGTAAGAGTCGACTATATCTACAATAGAGTCGACTAAGGGAAAATAAATATTGCAATTCACCCTTTCTTTTGCACTTTCAATTTAGTATTAGAGTAAAGTCTCACATTATTGTCTAACAACAAGTGAGTAAATATCATGGCTCAACATACTGCTGGAGCTTTATTTAAAGAGAGCATTTCTGGATTAAGGCCACCTTATTTTAATTGGAAGTATTTTTGTCATTCGAAAATAAGGATAGAGACTTTTATTAAGTCATATGATATCAAAATATAGAGGGTGATAAAAATTAGGGATTTACTAATTCCTCTATATAAAAACAAATATGGGTTTAAGAGTGATATTACTCTTTCATTAGACAATTACACAAATGAGCAGGTGAAGATTATTCAAATGAAATCCAAAGCTAAACTCCATATCCATAAGTGGAGAGGAATATGAGAATATTTGTAGCTGTGAATCATCAAAAGAAATGTGGGACAAACTTGAATCACATATAAAAAAACTAACAAATTCAAGAAAAGTATCTTGAGTGTGTTGTACGTGATTTTGAGATTTATAAAATGAAGGATGGAGAGTCAGTAAATTATCAAGATTTAGTAGAGTCATTGTAGAACTAAAAGCTGATAGGAAGAGCTATCCAGTACAAGATCAAATTACAAGAATTCTCAGAAGTCTTCCCGCTTAATGGAATGCTAAAATTGTTGACATTAAAAGTATAAACATCAATTATCTTTCGTATGATGAACTCTGAGTAGATCTTATTATTTTCTAAAAGGCTCATCTAAACAAAAAGGGTCAAGAAGAACACTAAAAAAAGTTACTGCATTCAAAACAATTGAAGATTCATATAATGAAGAAAAGGGAGTCAAAAAAGATGAGGTAGGACTTATCACTAAATACATGATTAAAAGTCTTAGAGAAACAAAGCTCAAATAAATAAATTAATAAAATAGCTCTAATCAGAACTACAATAATGTCCAATATTATGATTATAGAAGTATGGACATTATCCTTCAAACTGTCCAACAAGAGAAGAGTCTTATAAGAATCATAAAAAAATATTTAGCAGCTGGAGTAACGAAGATACATTAGAAGAAGAAAAAAGAAAGTCACTAGACATATGTTTAATGGCTCAAGGAGAAACAAGCAAGGTAAGATCATTTGTCTGTGATAACAGTGATATATTAAAATAATTACTAGATCAAGTCGTCACTGATTTAAATCACGCTTACAATAATCTAAAAGATCTTAAAAAAAGAGAAAAAAGAGTTAGAAATAAAATTAGAAGTAATCATTGTTGAAAGAGACTTTCTTGAAAAAAAGATTCTTAAACTCAAAACTAGTTTTAGAATCATAAAAGGACTTCAATAAAAGGGTCCAATAAATCTACACTGATCATCAAAATAAAAAAATTGGTAAAGAAAAGATTCTTGATTCATGTGATTGCTCTACAAGTAGCAGAAGTCTAATAGCTATTGCTAGTTAATCTACAACTTACATATCATCCAGTAGCACATCCTTCAAAAGAAAAGCTAATACTAGAAGATTCCCTCACTCCTATTATTATTGTGGTAAAATTGTACATAAATACAGAATTTCAGATTTTGCTCCTCCTATTCTCATAAATGGGTAGAAACCAAAAGAAAAATCTAACTACATTAATCATCTAGGACTCAAGAAAGTCTAGGTACCAAAATGAAACTAGTTTCTTGTAATAACCCAAAATGTCTTCTTTTTCCATTTTCTGAGAATTTTAACTATTTTATCCTTCCCTTAGTCCCGTTATATCAACCTAAGTATGAAAACATAATTTATTGGGGTCCGGAATGTGATTTGATATACAAGATTGAGAAATTTGAGTTTTGGAGCCGTAAGTCCTAAATAAAGAACTCTAGGGGTCATCTAGAGTTCGGGACCTTGTATCAGAATTTATCAGTTCCATCAGCTCTGGAATATCGATTTTTATTTAGTTATACCTTCGTATTCTATTGTAGGCCTCCCATGGTGAGTTTGAGCTCTTAGATGGGCTAATGTTGAATTTATAAGTTAAATAGTTGTCTTGGGTCAATATTTGGTCTTACAATACTCAGATCGAAAATCTGGTGGATCCATTAGATTTGAAAGGTGGAATTTGGACCAGAATAGAGTCACTTATAGTTTTCATAAGCACCAGGGTATTTTGGTTGTTTTGGTTGGAAATGAGCCCTTAACAAGTATCAGGTCAATGAGACCTTGTATGTGTGACTTGATGGTCCCATTGAGTTTGAAATGCCAAAAATAGTATGTTTTCATATATGATTTATTGTCATGGGATTCTAAATGAACTTGAAGGGGCCCTTTAAAGTTAAATTCTCCTTACCTTAACTGCTGTCAACAACTGCTGTCACTTTGGAAACTCCTTATTTACGGAGGTGTGACTGTGTTCAGCGGAGGAGGATTTCCTTGTATATTGAAATCGCAATATTCCTTCCACGTTCGCAGAGGTGTAGGATCTGAAAGGGGTCATGTTTGCAGGTAAGATATCACATTTTCGAGGGTCAATTTTAGGTCAAAAGTCCACGATCACAACCTACTCCCATGATTAAGATGGACATCTGGGACATGTTAAAATAGAATGTTGCATGGTTTTTCCCATTCTCTCATGCAAACTCACATTATTGAGCAAACTTGATCAAGGATTTTCGAAGGCATCAATTGGGTTAATTTCCTAATCATTATTTCATTAATTCCCCACAACTTTAACATAATTTTCACACCAAATTTCATGGGTCTACACCCCAAGATAGTGAGTTAAAGGTTAGTTACAAAAATGGTCAAAACTGGTGATTTTAGCCATGAAATGGAATGGGTTTTCAATAAAACTTAATATTTAGCATCCCTCGGTATTGGCTGATATTATTTCACAATTAAAATTTGGTCTTGAATATGTAGGCCGGGGTCGTTTTTGTATAAATCTTGATTAATTGAAACTTGGTATTGATTAGTGAATATTTTGCCTGTTATTTGATCGCATTTTGCCCTTCTAATGCTTGCTTTTTCCTGGTCTTCCTATGGTTCCTATTGGGTACCTGTTGTTATTGGTACTCATACTATACTTCTGCATATTTTGTGATGAAGGTCCTATATAAAACAAAATTTGACCTTAAAGAACCTTGAAGTGGACCTAGTCTTCTATGATGATTTTTCAAAGTCATGATAGTTGGTGATGTACAAATCCACCTCTAAAAGTAGAAGAGCACATGGTTGACCTGACAAGGAATAGGATTAACATTTTACCCAACCATTGAACGAATCACTATTTGATTAAATTCATAGTATCTAATAAAAATTTAAAAAAAAGGTGCATGAAAATTAAATACTATCTTATAAGATTTTTGAAAAATCAACACTATAATTTAAGGTTGTATCACAATAATGAGAAGGAATATGGATGTTCTCAAATTGGTGTGGCTTTTGCAATTGGGATTTCAATCTACTTCCAGATCAATTATGCATGCAATGTGGTCCATTTTATATTTGTATTCTCAATCTACATGCAATTTCACTTTGAATTCTCTCAAAACCTATGATGTAACAATTACCCAACCAATTTCAAATATCAAGTAAACTATACTAGCTCTAATTATAATTATTTAGTAGGTATAGTTTTAAGTTCTTGCGAATGAATCTCTTTTCCTATCTCCTTGTAACTCAAGTAAGATAAAAATTAGAAAATTTTGATTTTTTGACCTATTTTTTTCCTTCATCAGTCGTCTGTATGTCATGATCCTAATGGTTATTTTTTATTTTTCTGAGTATTTTGACAGTTTTTCTTCTCATAGTCTCATTATACTAAACTAAGTGTGATTCCATGGTTGGTTTGGGGGCAGGATGAGATCTAATATAAAAGTTTGAGAAATTTGAGTTTTAGGAGCTTTTAATTTCAAATGAGGAACTATAGGGGTCAGATAGAGGAATATCAAGTTTGATCTAGTTACACTCCCATTTACTATTTTAGACCACCCTTTGTGAATTTGAGCGTTTAGACGGACTAAAGTTGAAATTTTAAGTGAATTGGTTGACTTGAGTCAATACTTGCTCTTAGAGTACCCGGATTGAAAACATGTTGGTTCTGTTGAATTTGGGAGTTTGAAATTGGTTTAAAATGAGGTACCTTTTATTTTACCTAGGCCCTAGTAGCGATTTGACTTTTTTTTGGTGAAAAGCTAGTTTTTTGGGCCTGAATGGGTATCGAGTATATGAGATCTCGTACGCGTGGTTTGATGGAATCATTTAGTTTGGAATATCGAAATTAGTATATTTCATATTTAATTTATGTGTATGGGGTTTCGAACAAACCCTGAAAGTCCGTTTTGAGTTTTGAACATTGTTGTGAATTGTTGTAATGAGCTATTGTGTTTGACCGATTTATCAGTCATTTTGGTAGATAAGACAATTATGGCTGATAATTCATCCAAATGACTGATTTATAGATGGATGATACATCTGTTTCTGATCTAATAAATCAGCCAATTGATATGATAAATCGGTCCCTATTGGTATAAATTGGGGAATTTTTTATTTTCACCCCAACTCCTCTTATTTTTCATGAAAAACACGAACTAAACTCTATTTTTGGTAAAGTTGATCAAGGTTTTCAAGTCTAAATAATTGGGTAATTTTCTTAAACCTATTTCCCTCAAATCTAAGCTATTTTAACATGATTTCTCATTGAAATTTCATGATTTTGAACCCCCATAAAGTGGAAAATTGTTGAACTCAAAAATGATGGAAAAATTGGGATTGTTTTTATATAAAATGGAATGCGTTTTCAATAAAACATAATAGTTAACATTTCATAGTGATTGGTAACATCATTGTACGATCAAAATTTGATCTTGACTCTATGGGTCAGGGATCGATTTTTACATACACCTTGATTATTTGATTTTGAGTGTTGATTAGTGGTTATTTCTTGTATGGGTGACTAAATTCCGCTCAATTGAAGGTCATTTGTAATGGAAATACACTTGAGTAACTAATTTTTAAAAAATTAAGGCAAGTTAGGGTTTAATAGTTTTCTATAAACTATTAACAATCGCTTGCTAATTATCCAATTGTATGCTAATTGACATGTTGTCTTACGATGATACAGGTTCCTTGGAGATACTAGTAGTATCTATCATGTTGGTTTGAAATGATAAAGTGGGAAAATGAACATACTCGATGAATTGTGATCCATGATCATACTTGATAAATTTATTGAATCATGATTTTTCTTGAATTGTATTGTAAATTGTTGGTTCATTCATGTTATTGGAAACAAAGACTTGAGTAAGGTTTGATTTCTAACTCTATACTTTTGATGAAAATGTTTACGATAAATGAATGAGATAAAAAGCTATTCTTGATAGAATTTCCTAAAAGGGCTTTATGTAATTAATTGAAATCTCATCTTGTGATACTTTCTATGGTTGAATTATGAAGAGTATTCATTGATGAAATTTAATTATGAATCTTGAAACATTCCTGGATGAGATCATCAAACTTTTTGATATTGATTTGGTTGGCCATAGAGCCTTCATTGAGATTTTGTTGATGACACAGTCGAGGCTCTGACCAGGTGTATTATATGATGATATGATTATATTATGAGAAAGGCATAGATGAGGCCCTGACCTTGCCGATGTTATTGAAATGACACAATTGAAATCCTGATTGGGTATTGATATATGTATATTTGTTATGTATAGCCCAGCCATGACTGGATACTTGATTATGATGATTGATGTTGGATATTATCGAGGAATTGAAAAATACCATTTATGATGAGTTGTATTTGAGCTTGAGACTCCTATTGATGACTTTGGCTATTGTTGGGATTGGGGAGGCAAGTACCGTCACGTTTCATTTTTGGGATGTGACATTGTATCATATCCAAAATTTCCTTAGTGGTAGTGCAAGACGGACTCAATTATATTTATTCGATCCAATTCCACAACCAACGATTGGTACATCAAGTTTGTCCTCAACATTAAACTCCGGGCTAACTTTTGGGACATAAATTTTTTCATCTTCACCTATCTTAGTGGAAATGATTGGGTATAAAGGGACTCATCTCAATCTCTCGGTGTTAATGCTCCTCCTATAATGATATTCAGTCTCTTTAACTTTCAAATCCTATCGAAATAGTGGACATTTTTTAACCCAACTAACTAGCCAAAGCTGACTTATCAGGCTACAACTCTCAAATAAACCACATTGGGCAAAACCTAATCAATTTGACTCTTACTAAACCTTATTACTTCTCAGCATCGATACTCTTTAGTTAGTCTTAATTATCCCAAAATAGTCAATTTAGACCTTCTTCATACCATGTTAAGAAATCATATAAAAGTCAAGTAAATTATGACACTTTAATACTCAATTCAAGTTTTAAGAATAAACTTCAAAAACATCATTAAATTCATGTTTTAAGACTCCCTTCAACTTTCACTACACTTTTCATACCCATGCTTCTAAACTAAAGATGACTATGAAATTAGAAATATATATTAAATCTTTATAAATATGAATATATCATTAAGGAATCATTCAATAAGGTAACCTCAATATAAAATATAATTAAGAACCCTAGACATGCTTCTATAATTTCTCAACCTTTAAAAAAAAGTGTTTTTTAGGCATAAAGATGAAAGGAATTCTTTCTCATTAGACAACATACCTTATTAGGAGAAATTTGATGGAATTCATAAATAGGCTACTACAACTTACTCCATATAATGAAGCCCTAGCCCTTGCTTAGAGTGAATTTTCAGAAAAACTTAGACAGAATTTTGAGAAAAGCTTTAAGAGAAACCTTTAATTGATCAAAATATACTTAGAATAAACTGAAAAATGGTTTTAAACTATACCTATCTACTAATTTTTTATGCCAAAATTACATGGTATTGGGTAAAATAGGCAAGGGAATTGACAAAATAAACCTTCATTAATATACCTGGAAATAGTCTGGAGCAAACCTTAAGTCCACTTAATGGCTTATGGAATGACACATTACAACACATCACTCAAGTCATGGGGTGGAATTCACCTACTATAAAGTGCACCTCATCCTAAGATTTCATACCACGAGTCTTGGTATGCTACTTAACAATGCATGAAATGGAATCATGGGAATTGTACTGAAAAACAAGCTTTTAGAAATCAAAGCACGATCACAAAATACAAATTTGTGGTCTTACACCTCATGAATCATGGTTCTGAATCGTGCGAATTCGACAGAACATGAAAATCTTAGATATCACCTTACAAGTTGAGATCATGACTTATGGTGTCACACTCCATAAGTTTTGGTCCAACTCGTTTCCATCTTCGAAAAATTTTCTAGTTTAATAAGTCTTAGAACATTCTTAGAAGCTTATGTCAAGTATGGGATATTTCAAAGGGACTCATGCAACTTTAACATGCACATGAAACTAACAAAGAGTGAAATAGCTGAGCGGTAAGGTTAACTACCTAGAATGAGCTGGTATTAGGAGGAAAAAAGTGTGGGTATCTACTTATCATATATTACTCTGCTTCCTACATAACTCCCTCAACTGACTAGTTTCTCTAAAAGACCTTGAATGATTCAACCTCCTTCTTTCTAAACTTATGAACCTGATGGTCTAGAATGACTAGGACCTCCAAATAGGTCAAATTATTTCTGATACTGATTCTCTTTACTAGCACTACTAAATATGTACTTCCAAAGATCCTTCTCAACATAGATATGTAGAATATCGGAGGTAGTACTACTAAGTCTATTAGAAGGTCTTCCTCATTGGTTACACTACCAACCCTCCTCACAATGTGATATGGGAAAATGTAGAAAGGAATGAGCTTCCCTTTACAATAAACTCTCATGAATCCCCTCATAAGAGACACCTTCAGAAAAACCCAACCATCTACATCAAACTCTAAGTACCTACTCCTCACATAAACATAAGACTTTTTTCTATTCTGAGTTGCCCTCAATTTGTCGCTAATGATCTAAACTTTCTTAGTAGTAACATGCGTTAAATTTTCCCCATCTTAGTTTCTTCACTAACCTCAAACCATCCAATTAGATATCTGCACCTCCTCCAATAAAAATCATCACATAGGTCCATATGAATACTTGAGTGGTTATTATTGTTGTAATAAAACTCTATTAAAGGCAAGTTTTCATCCCAAAATCCCTTGAAGAATATTGTGCCCTCCTTTAGCATATCCTATAGGATCTAAATATTCTCTCTACCAAACCATCTATATGTAGTGGGGAATTTGTGCTGAGATGAACTTGGGAACCAAGACTGTGCTGGAAAGACCTCCAAAACTTTGAAATAAACTGCATACCCACGTATGAAACAATAGATAATGGTACTCTATACTGATAATAAGCTTAAGATAAATCCATCCATAATCTCTTCTAATAAAAGGTATAAACTGGAATGAAGTAGGCTGACATAATTATTCAATCTACTGTCACCCATATTGAATCACAACTTAGGATACGAGCTATACTAGTGATATAGTCCATAATTTTCACCTCCCACTTCCAAGCTGGAATCTCAAAGATTTAGACCTCATCTGCCAGTCTATATTCTTAATGTTAACTTGATGATAATTTAGACACCTATCCATAAACAAAATTATATCCCTCTTCATCTTATTCCTCCAATAGACCTCTCAAGTCCCTATAAATCTTAGTAGCACTAGGGTATGGAATACCTGGAACTATGAGACTCAGAAAATATTTTATACCTCAACGCATCTACATATGGAACTCATAAACGACCCCAGTAATGAAGTACACCATCTTCCCTAGAATAAATACTATACCTTTTTCTTTTGAACTGCCTGTTTCAGCTAAAACAAGACAGGATAACTATATTCTATTTCTTTCCCCTCAAAAATTAAGGCTAATTTGGAATCATTTTGAACCAACATAACCCTATCATAAGCACCAACCAACCTATCCTTCGAGTCTGCAACTTGTGTATCTCTCTCGATAAATCCCTCTTAACACTACCAACATGGGCCACACTACCCATAGAAGTTTGCTAAAGGCATCAACCACCAAATCAGCCTTGCTTGGATGATACATCACACTCATGTCGTAGTCTTTAAGAAACTCTAACCACCTTCTATAATGAATATATAGGTATTTATGGCTGAACACATACTTCAAGCTCTTGTGGTCAGAAAACGCATCCACATGCACACCATAAAGATAATGTATCAAAAACTTTAAGGAAAAATCAACATTTTCTAGCCCCAAATAATAAGTGGGATAATTCTTCTTATGAACCTTAAGCTGTCTGGAGGAATAGGCTAAAACTTTAACAATTTGCATCAAGACGCTCCCAAGTACAACCCAAGAAGTATTATATTAAACCATAAAATCCTTTGTGCCCTTAATCAAGGTCAACATCATAGTTGAATCAACTTAGTTTTCAACTCCTAAAAACTTTTATCACAATGATCATACAGTCATACTTGACCTTTTTTGAAGTCAACCTGGTCAAGAGAGACGTTATGGAAGAGAAGCCTTGAAATAATATGAGGTAGTAACCATCCAAATCTAAGAAGCAATGGATATCTGACGGAGAGGTGGGTCTAGTCTAGTTTCTAACTGTATCTATTTTATGTGACTACTCTTACTAGAAAAACATGGCCCAAGAAAGAAACTAAATTTAGCAAAAAATCACACTTAGAGAATTTTGCATAGAGCTGACAAACTCAATAAGTATAAAGAACAACTCATAGATGGTTTGCATGCTCTTCCTTACTTCTAGAATGAATCAGTATCTTCAATGAAGATTTGTTCCAAAAGTCTATCTCACATGAATAGAGTAAATATTGAAGTCTAAATGTCCATGGGTAACTCACATGAATAGAGTAAATAGGGATATAAAAGTAAAGTAATAAATCTAAAATTCAACTCTAAACTCTATTTGATAGCCACTACAACTGAATGGATTAGTTACTAGAAAAAGTCCTAGCTAGCTTGAAATAAACCTGAAAAATGAAATAACTTCTAAGTCTAGAAAGTTCTAGCTAAGAAAATAATCTAAAGA
>JBDJHY010340814.1:0-18847 GCA_039654485.1 Withania somnifera | reverse complement strand
CAGACTTTGGGTATTCTTTCCTTCTTAACTTTCAGGGAGGAAAGTTTCTTTTGTGGTTAACATTGTAATGGCCCACGAGTCTATTTTCATGATTTCCGCAATTTCTATATGATTAGAGCGTTCTTGTAACTATCCCAAGTCATTTGTGACTTGCTGGGATGGATAGGTTGGTTCCCTGACAGTTCTACATTTTAAATTCTATTGGAATTATAGCTTTTCAGGCCTTACTCAACTTATACGACCCTGAATTGCCTTTTTGTTGATTCTATTGAGTCTAGAATATTGATTATATTAAGATTTCAGATATAGAGTGTTATAATTGAAATTTATTTTATTTCGATGCACGTTTTTAAGCCTTCTAAAAATTTATCAAAATTGGTCTGTTTGGACCGATTTATCAACCATCGGTGCTTTGTATATCTATATATATTGAATTTTTGGATTTTCCCTCTATTTTCACCTAAAATTCAAAATTCTCTATGAATTTCAGTAGAGATTTATGATCTTTGAGAATGTATAATACAATTCTACTCCATAGAACGTGTTATGATGGTTCTACGATCATTTATATCGAGTAATTCTTTGTTTCTTTATTATAAAACTTTTTGGGCTTAGATATTTCATTTCTATTATTAAATATAGCCTTATTTTGTAACATATAATGTAGAAGTTGTGCCCTACGTGTGGGTATAAATAATTTCATTTTTTGAGCACTTTTACAAACCCGATTTTAGCCAGGATTTAGACCCCGCTATTGATATAGAAATATGGGTCTTGTTTTACTCGTATTGACACATGAGTATGTTTTTTCTAGCCTTGCATGATTTCGAGCTTTACAAGTGATTTTGGATATTTGGGGCATGCTTCTCGAGGACATCGCTAGAATCTAAGTAGGCTACGGTCTACTTTTTTCAAATTGGGTGTTAATATAGTATATGTATGGTAAGCTCCATCTCGGGGTTAGGATGACTAGTTGGGCCCTGATTTGCTTATGCTCCCGACCTATGGCCTATTGATAGCTGGTTCGTATCTTAGCTACTTACCCTGGGGCTATTTTGACC
Organism: Withania somnifera; assembly: GCA_039654485.1. Lineage (NCBI taxonomy): Eukaryota > Viridiplantae > Streptophyta > Magnoliopsida > Solanales > Solanaceae > Withania > Withania somnifera. The sequence continues at coordinate 17,786 of JBDJHY010340814.1, read as the reverse complement.
TAACTGCGTGTCTTATGCCGACTCTGGAATGTTTAGGGGAGGAGTAATACCTTTGATGCGTATTATTATACACCAACTCTGGACTATATGAGTTTGCGGAGGGGATTATACTTGGTTAGATCTTAGTAGGTATCCCTTCATGTAGGATGGTGTCTTTAGAGCCGATCTTGGTAGGATGAATATTCTTTGCTCTACCTTTGTAGTTATGTGTGATTAGGGTAGGTGTGGCCCTTTTTGGTTGTATTTCGTCGGATGTATTTATACGGGATAGTTAGCTTCCCTATGTGACACCCTTATACCTCGCTAGATGTAGACTTGTTAGGTGGTTAGCAGCCATGTGTGATGATATTTTTACCTATCTCGATGCAAGCTTGGGAGTTAGTGGTAGATGGACTGAGCATGGTTGCTCCGTGTGTTCCCTGTATGGGTGTGTATTTTGCCTTAATGAGCGCCCTTTGGGCAGCTGAGCATCTGGGATGCAGTTACTCGTGGCTCAGGGATGTGGTTGGGATAGGGGAGGTTATACCTCATGACTAGGGTGTGACAGCCATCCTACAAATTCTAGTTAGTAGCCTTAGACCAGTTTAGCTTATTAGTTGATTTTGTGTTGCGGGCATGCATTAAATGTTTTAAAAAGGTAACTATATTTTGACAGAATAATTACTAGAAACTGATTTCTTATATTTATTTATACTTTCCACGACTATGCTCATGAGCAACATAGAGCTATTTTCTCACATCATTGAGGCTATTGTCTCACTATCACAGTGTTTTCTTGATACTGTATATACGATGACATAGCTCTTGCATAGATTTGGGTTTTTTCCTATATGGATGTAATTTAGTTTTCACCGAGATATGATATATGAGTTAAACTCGAGTTTTAAACTCTCGGCCCTGATAACTACCGCATTCGATGCTTTTTAAGCAGATTTTGTACGTGGTATTGGATCCCTCTACGGACCCTCCGACCTGGGATGCCATGCTTGGGAAATATTGCATGGCTAGGGGAGGGGTATACTTGGGTAGGTTGAGGAAGTATACATGATAGCTTTCATGATTTCGCTCCTGATAGAGTCATGTACTGGGGAGGGTGCATATAGACACTTATTTATTATTCCATCATTCCTTTGCATTGCATCCCTATGCGTTATTTTGTACCCTTCAGGAATTAAGGGGGAGTACCTATTGGCTTACATAATTGTAAGAGTGTACTACCGGTAGAATGAGGTATCAACTGGGTTTGTTTGCTAGTAGACTTTACTTGTACTTATCGATTTTTGATTAATACTATTCATGTTCTTACTGTGTTCGCTATTAGCTTAACTGGTTGATGGTTTTGTAGTCTCTTATTGGTAGTTCCTTGTGTCGGTTACGTTGGAGCTCCAAGTATGTGTCTTATTTTGTCATAATTTGTTCATGTCCTGAGTCTATGTGTTATGCCTTTTTAGTAGATTTCTTTCATACTTATTAGCTGATACTACACCTACTAATAGATGATCCTTCACTGCACTTATTTGCTATTACTGTAGTTACCTCTTTGATTGTACACTATATGCGACTTCCTTATTTTCTTGATCCGCATTTACCTTTCGTATGCTTACTTTTGCTTGATCAACCAATGATTTCTACTGGGTGCCTATTATTTTTGGTACTCTTGCTACAATTCTGTATATTTTTGCTGATGCAGGTCTTAGTACGAGTCATCAGGAAGGATGGGAATGTGCGGGCTAGCTTGGTGCTGTTTAGGGGATACGGTGATTAGTTGGTGTTCATGCTGGTTGATCTTCCTTCTATCTCTATAGTTGTCCCACTTGGAGTCATGATATCCATCTTGTAATTTTTCCCCTTATTGGGTTGTAGTTTTGTGCCTTTCTATATCTATAAATGCTCTATGTCCATGATATCATATTATGGGGAGTCATATTCAGTTGTGTATGTTGTGTTCTATTTCTATTTCACCTCATCATCTCATTCTTCCTTCCTTTTGGTTCTTGGTACTGGCCCACTGTTGTTGCTTTGGGCCAGAGTTAGGCTTGTCTATAGGTGAGATGTAGATGCTATCACAACTTAATTTTTGGATCATGACAAAGTTGACCTTTGTCCCAGTATTTACCTTACCAAACAATATAGATGGCTTTGTAGTTTACTATGATGCTTACTGAGTTGGTCTTGGTTGTGTTTTGAGAAAAAATGGTCAAGTGATAATTTATGTATCCAGGGAGCTTAAGACTCATGAGAAGAATTACTCTACTTATGACCTCGAGTTGGCTGCCATGGTGTTATCCTTGAAAATCTGGAGACAATACCTTTATGGTACTCATGTAGATGTGTTTACGGATCACAATAGCTTGTAGTACATTTTCAGAGAGAAGGAGTTGAATCTTCATCAAAGGAGATGATTAGAACTTCTAAAAGATTATGATATGAGTGTGATGTATCATCAGAGTAAAGCAAACATATTGGTTGATTCCTTGAGAATATTGTCTATGGGTAGTGTGGCCCATGTCAAGGTTGAAGAGAAAGAATTAGTTATAATGTGAACCAACTTGCCTAAGGTTTTCTTCTTGTGTACACAGATAATGGTAGTATGGTGGTCTGTAATGCTTCAGAGTCACACTTGGTAGTTGAGGTGAATGAAAAGAAGCTTAGTGATCCTTTCTTCAGTATTAGTTGTGTATTCCTGATGTTGATGGACTGCGAGAGGATTTTGATAGAACTCCATAGTTATAGATATTCAATTCATCGAGGATTCACCAAGATGTACAAAGATATTAGGAAGTCTATTGGTGGAATGGTATAAAGAGGGATAATAGATTTTGTTGCTAAATTTACTAATTTACAGGAGTTAAAAGTTTAGCATCAGAAACCAATGGGTATAACCTATTATAACATAGAAATGGGAAGTAGTAAATATGGACTTCATTATAGGTTCACCTCGTACTTATAGACAACATGATTCCATTTGGGTGATTGTGGATAGGATAACCAAGCCATCTTGCTTCTTGGTTGTCAAGACCTCCTATACATTATTTGATTATGCTAGATTCTTCATTTAGGAGATCATCCGATTTTATGGGACTCCCTTGTGCATTGTTTTAGACAGGAGTGCCAATTTACCTCTCAGTTTTGGAAGTCATTTTAGAAAGGTATGGGTACTCAAGTGCATCTTAGCACTGCTTTTCACCCCCAGAATAATGGTGAAGCAGAAAGCACTATTCAGATATTGAAATATATGTTGAGAGCCTAACTACTAAATTTTTAAGGTAGCTGGGATGATCACTTAACTTTGATTGAATTTGCATATAACACCACTTACTATGCTAGCATTCAAATAGCTTTTTATGAGGCCCTGTATGGGAGGGGATGTAGATCTACCATTGGTTGGATCGAGGTTGGTGAGGCAACTTTGATAGGGCCAGACTTAGACCCTGATTCCATACATAAAGTTCAGCTTATTATGGCAAGCTTGAAGGCAGCCCAAAGTAGGCAGAAGTCGTATGCAGATATGAGAAGGAGAGATATTGAGTTTACAGTCAAGAATTGGGTATTTTTTAAATTTTTTCCCATGAAAGGAGTACAAGGTTTCGAAAAAATGGGAATCTTAGCCCCTGCTATATAAACCCCTATAAAATCATGATAACGGTAGACAAGGTGTCTTATGAGTTATATTTTCCTTCAGAGTGAGCATTAGTTCATCCAGTCTTTTATGTATCCCTATTGAGGAACTGGATTAGAGATCTTTTACTTATTGTTCTCCTAGATAGAGTAGGTGTTAAAGATATCCTATCTTATGAGAAGTACCAGTTCAAATTCTAGATTATCAGGTTCACAGGCTCATGAATAAAGAGGTAGCTTCAGTTAAAGCCCTCTGGAGAAACCAATCAGTGGAGGGAGCTAATTGGGAAGCTGAAGTAGATATAATGGCTAGATATCCCCATTTGTTTCCTACTAGTTCCAGTTTATCTTAAGGTAATGAGTCCTTATTCGCTTCTATAGTTGTTTTTCTCTGATTTCATGTTTCCCTACAACCACAATTAGTTACATTCATCCTTCTGTCTTGTTAGAACTTTTATTTTTTCTTCTTTAGTTATTCAATTTTAGTGTTGTCAACACTTAGTTCATATTCAGTTTATATTTAGTTTTATCCAGATCAGGGATCGGTCCTATTAATTCTTGCTTAGTTCATTTAGTTTCAGTCTTCATTCTAGAATAAATAAACCTAAGGGGAGAGATATTTTTAGACACCGTATATGTTTTATGCTTAGAACCGACCCTTGAACTAATACCTAAGCATATCTCAGAAACTTTGGGAAGAAATTGATATAGCCTTAGTGTACGTGAGAGCTACGAATTGTACTATCTATCATATGGACCATACTGTTGACTGTAATAAGATACTCTACATGTATAGTTTTTATTCCCAAGTTCACTAACCATAGTACGGACCATGGTATGCATACCACATATTGTACTATTAACCGTACTAGCAAGCCTCTAAAGTATCAAGTTCTTGGACTTTAAGACTAAGAACAGAGGGCACGGTCCATAGTATGCATACTAAGTACCATGTTTTCCTCTCATATTATCAGTCCTTCAGTCCGGTCCCCAGTAGAGATCACAGTATAACCTACAGACTGTGGTATAAATATCACGGTCCGTACTATTGACTGTAGTGTCTCTCTGATAACTTTTTAGAACTTTAAGCAAGGGCATTCTAGTTAATTCATATTATTTATAGACTTAGTATTATGTCATTTTGAATTCTCCTAGTGATATTATATATACCCATACTTAGCCAAATTTTTTATTCTACCCGTAACCTCTTATAAAACTCAGACGATTCCCTTAGAATAGGGCTAGGGATTTTCATCTTCAAGTTCAAGAATCCAAGTCCTCCTTCATATTTTCAGTATAAACCTTAGTAAATAGGTATGTGGGTATTCAATGAAAGATTTCTTTCATTCTCATGTCCAAATTACAACCTTCAAGTTAAAATTTTCTGAGTCCCACGGCTAGGGTTCTTACCCAATATATATCCATGTAATTTGAATTCAGTCTTGCATGCTTTGTTGTGTCCATGAATATGTTCCATCAACTTTATAATGATTATCTATGATTATGTTATAGTATTTAGATTATCCCTAAGTCTAAGTATGATTTTTGAACTTCCAATTCAATTTCCTATAAAATAATTATATCGTGGAAATAATTCTATTGATTGGTTATGTCCATTCATTGCAATCGATACTACTCAATTATTTTTAGAGGATTAATTTATCACAGACTTATATAGTTTCCATATGACTAGTACATTATTAAATTTAACATTATATTTCTAGTCCAATTCAGTATAGTTCAACTTTTTGGACTAGTATCTAGTACCGAGTAAACTCAGGTTCCAAAAAGCCCACATCCCAAAACTACATTGACACCTTAGGGTTATAGCCTGATTAGGATCAGTTTATCATTTTAGTGGATCCACATAGTTATTGGTTTTGGTAAGTATTGGACTCATTTCTTAAGTGTGAGGGAAGAAAACTGAAATCCATGACGCTCACATGGTTTATGTTGGTTAAGAGTATATCCCACCTATGTTCAACAACATTCAAATTTTAGTTATAATTGCCAGTTATAGTACTCAATATACAGTTTCAATATTCAGTATAGTTTTATGGTTACAGTTTACAAAGAATAACATACTAGTATTATAGTTGTACATTTCAGTTCAATCATTCAAATACCATTAGTTTTCAATCTACTTTGTAATACATATTTGAGTATTTCATCTCACACATATACTAACCCAGATTGTGATTACATATCAGTCCCCCATTTACTTTATCTATTTCAGTTTAAGATTTGTCCATACATTGTTATAGTTGAATTATTTTTGTTCATAAATACATACTCAGTCTATTCCAGAAGTACTACCGCATAATTTTTTTCTATAATCACCATGTAGATTCAGACCATCTGTTCCACGCTCGAGGATAGTCATGGATCTCCATTCGGTAAGCCTATAGTAGTGAGTCCTCATTGTTTGTGGGACATGGTGTCTATCCAACATGTTCCAGACTCCTCAGTTACTTTATGTTATTCAATTTTAGTACTAATTTTTTATGAGCTAGAGGTCTGTTCTACATAGTGTTTAGTATTCAAAGTATTTGGATTTCATTATTTCTCTATTTCAGATTATTTCAATTTCATGCTATATGATTTGCTCATCACTAATGCTAGTTTTTCTACTGTTATTGTTCCCGTCAATTTTCATTGTTGTATTAGTAAGTGTGCCAGATATCTAGAGTTGGTTGACGGTCCATCGGGGTCCCTTGTACCGTGTCTTATTCAGGATGTAAACTTAGGGCGTGACAATATCTATTGTACGAACCTATGTTTGGCATTAGTAGCTTATACCATATCAATTTAGAACACCTTAATATTTTCCTTCTTTCCAAGAGAGCCTTCTAACTTTGTGAAGTTGAATACTGACCATCTATTGTTATATTATATCTTTTGTGAGTGACAAATCTTGCATACCTAGCTTGATTCTGTTAATTTATTTCTAGTAGAAGTTGCAATCTTGTGGTGGCTAGTATGTGCAGTACCTTTATTCTCTACACATTATTGATATTATATTTCTTATTCATTGAAGCCTATTACCACAAACGAAAGATGAATTCTTCATCTATTTAAACTAAAGCCTTCTTCCTTATAAGGAGATGTATAAACTTATCATCTATTCTTTTTCCAAGACTATATTTCTAGCTTTATAATAGAAGAATTTAACTTATACTGAGATAAATATCGTTAAATGATAGTACCTAAATTACTACAAGTAACTTATTTTATAGGAATTCAGCCAATGAAGAAGTCCTAAAAATACGACAATGAAGACGGAATCACATTTACAAGGAAACATGCACAAAAAAAATTAAGAAAAATAAGTATGAAAAGTCTTAGATTGATATGAATCGATGAATAAAGTACCAAGATCATCTAATTAAGGCATAGATGCCAAGAATCTATTGACTATTCTTAAAGGAGAAATTCATTGACCACTATCAAGAAGAAATTGTCAAAATTTTGTTCCTTTAAATCATACTGCTAAGAAAGGAAATAAGCACAAAAAATATTTCCTTCATAAAAGGGATGACTACCTTGCAAAGAAAAAAATATCTGAAGCTTTTGTTAAAAAAATATAAAAGGATAATTCTAGGTGCTCTAACTGGTCAACATTATTCTAGGAAATAAGATCAATTTCATTTTTCATGAATCAGATCTCTTGGGTTGTTATCTCTATCAACAGAAGACTGAACTTTTTAAAAGGTAATCAATATTTGATGAATACATACGTATATATATGTATGTATGAATCTTTCTCAAAATTCTTTGCTTTATTATATCTCTTGGTAATTTACTGTGTACTCATGAAATATAGAAGAAAAACATATTATTGGTAAAACTTTGTATCAAAAGTTAAAAGAAAAGAGATTAAATATAGAGTAGGAAGTACACTAAAAACCTCATTGTACAAGACTAGGTTAGAAAAAATCATCCTTATAATCCACGAAGATAGGACGAAGGAGATAGTTGTTCTCAATTCATTGCCCATTTTGAGGCTATAACTGTAATAAAAATATCAGATGGGAGTTCTTTTCCAGAGTAGTCATAGAAAGAGAATTGAGGGGTCTGCATATTAGGTGCTACCGTGATAGCAAGAGAGTTCAGGCGGTGACAATTGTGAGGTTTTCATAAGACCTATTATGGATCCTAATTAGTGTAAAATATTCTATTTCAACTTACTTTCAACATTTTCATTTATATTTTTCTTTTGGTTTGTTGCTCGTTATGTTCATAGTTAACTACTAAAAATAATTAGGTGACTAGAAAATAAAAGAACAAGAAATTCACACTCTCCATCCACACTTTCAATTGGTATCAGAGTTTGATCTTCTATCTAAGTTGCTTAACAAAAAGTGAGAACAGATCATATCAATTAAGTAGTAGTTGAGGAATTATTTCAAGAGGAAACTTCTTAAATTAGATCTCCTTATTTAATGAAAGACAATTCCCATACACAACGAATCGTATGATGTAAAAGTTGAAAGAGTCATCAAGTTTGGAGATACTCTTATCCACCCACTAAAACTGACGATACGACCAAAAATTGTCAAACGTCATCAGATCCATCAAATCTAGCAAAATATACCAATGAGCAAATGAGAGTTATTCAAATAAATTATAATGCTAAACTTTTGTTGTATAACACATCAACAGTAAGGAATATCCAAAATAATATAGTTTCTACACATCAAAAGAAATATAAAATAAATTAAAAGTCACATCCAGGAAAACTAACAGACTCAAGCAGACTATATTAAGTCTTCTTATGTATGAAATAACTTATTTCGTAGAGTGATAAATTTTTTTCAAAAACATATTTTCTCGACTAAGAATATTTATTTGAGAGTTTAAATCCTCTAAGTTATCCTCCTATAAAATATTTGAAAAGCATTCTTAGAAGTTTACCGGCATGTTAAAGTAGTTACTCTGAAAAGCATTAATCTCAACATTCTTATTTATGACGAAGTAAGATGAGATTTAATTTCTTTTGTTTAATTCATCTTAACAAGAAAATAAGAGGAAAACAAGAAGAAGACAGTTGATTTAGAAGAAGAATGAAGAAAAGGAGGAGGAGAAAAAAGAGGAGAAGAAGAAATAGGAGAAGCATCAAAAGAAGAAGAAGGAAGAGAAGGAGGAGGAGAAGAAGAAAGAAAAAGAAGAAGAAAAAGAAGAAAAAGAAAAAGAAAAAGAAATGTTGAAATGATTTCTTTTACTTGCAAATTATTTAGCAATTTTTGTTTCACTATACTGTGGATATTATGCATATATAAGTAGGTATCATGTACTTAAGAATTATTCGTCATGTTCCTAGTTTGTAAGAATGGATACGGTATCAAATAATAAGAAAACGAGCAAGTGTCTCATGTCATTTTTTTCTTTCGGTGTACCCACTTCATAATTACAAAAACATAGTTATTTTGTAATTATCATTGAAGTTTCTGTGTCATAGAGACTCATAAGTTGATGTATGAATTGAGTTATCGGTATTCATGTGATTTGTGAATGACTGGCATATTACTCTTACGCTTATGATTGATATTTTACTGCTTAGGGCTCCTTTGTGTGGTTAACTCCATATTTTAAAAATAGAATATGATGCTTTATTTTTGGAAAGTCTATTAATATGTTCTTTATTTTTAGAAAAAACATATTTCATAAATTAAGATATGTTATAATGCGATGCATGTGGGAGTAAATTAAGCTGTACTTGCTAGCTATTGTTGTAGGTTTTTTTTGGCTATACACTATGTGCCACTATGATGTTCATTAGGACTATTCTTTACCTTGTTCATGCTTACTTTTTCTCGGTCGACCTATGATGCCTACTGGGTACCCGTTGTTTCTAATACTCATGCTATACTTCTATATCTTTTCCTGATGTAGGTATTAGTATGATATATTAGGGTGGACGCGATCGTACGAAGTAGCTTGGTCTTATTCAGGAGATATAGTGAGTTGTTGGCTTTCATGCTAGACGATCATCCTTCTGTTTTTCATAGTTGTCCCACTTGGAGTCTGGACAACCATTCGGTAGTTTTTCCCCATCATGGGTTATATTTTATACCCTTTTATATATGTATAGATGCTCTACAACCACTATACCGGGTTCTGGGGAGGCATATTAGGTTATGTACTATGCTTTTGTTTTTATTTCATCTCATCATCTCCTTCTTCTTACTTTTGGGATTCTTGGTACTGGCCCACTGTTGTTGTTCTTCGAAGGAGTTAGGCTTGTCTACTTGTGAGATGTAGACGTTATCACAAATTATTTTTTAGGTTGTGAGAACCTGTCCACTTCTTTATGCAGGTTATTTATTGTGTATTGGTGTTGCACTTTGATCATAGATTAACCTATGACGTTGTGTGGTCTGCATTGACTGTGGAATGGGATTATTGGTAATGTACCTGAGTCCCAGACATTGATTTGGCTTGTTATGCTTGCTGTAACAATTCCAAGCTTGTCTAGAGCTGGCAGGACATTTTGTGATCCTTGGCTGTGATTTTGCTCATTCATGCATGTCATCATCATGTTTTAGATATTTTATGCATCGGTTTCCACTGTTTATGGCATAGAGTCCAGTATCCATGATTTTAGAACCTTGCATGACCTTGTTGAGTCCATTTTTAGATATTAATTGGCCTTAAGGGCCCGATTTCATATATTGATAACTTGCATTACTTTGGGATTTTGATAATGAAAGATGAGTATAGATATTTTGATATGATCACAGAGATTTAGATAGTACTGGCTAATCCTTCTATGAAATTGATTTATAAGCAGACTTTTTTCACTAAAAAGGGTGTCTTCTGCTTTTCCCAAATTATTCTAAAGTCCCAATTGTCAATTAGGTCCCCAGTACTCTTATTTTCTCTTTGTTTTGGTCCAGGCCCTAAAACCTGGAGCTAGGTACATAACCTTTCTATCACTTTTAATTTTGGCCCTATGTAGGATACTGAGTATTATCTATTACTTCAGTTTAGTTATAAGGAATCCTGGGCATGAATATAGAGTTTTCAATTGATTTTATACTTGTTAAAGCTCGGGAACATGCATCTAGACCCATGATTCTATAGTATGCATAGAGGCCCTCTATAGACCCTGCTACCTGATGCTAGCATGCATATGATCGAGGGAGGGGGTAAGCCACTATTCTCAAGTATATGGGTAAGTCTTTCTATATGTCCTGTCTACTCTACCTAAAGCCTTTTGGAGGACGAGAGTACATATTTGCATTTAGTTGAACTTTGAAGTAGTATGGGGGGGCCCTTTATGGGATCTTCCACCCGACACTAGTATGGATATGACGGGGGAGGGTATACGATATCAGATATATGGGAATTCCTCCCAATGGGTCCTGCCTTTTAGACCTATGAGTCTCGAAGGAGGATATATATATTTATATTTCAATTGTACCTGTACCATTGCATTCATTTCATCGTTACTTTCCTTACTCATTTTATTATTTGTACCTTCAGTTAGAATGGGATGCCAGCTGGTGAACTTTACTTGTTTGTACCTTCTGATAAAATTGGATGCTAGTGGGTTTATATTTACTTATTGAGTTTTTATCTGTATTGAGTAGTTTTTACTTTCTGTTATCTTTCTCATGACCTTAAATGGTAGTTATGTGTGCGTTTTCATTTGATCATGATTTTTTCTTTCAACTATTATTGAGGTTACTGGTACACTGCCCTGATTTATTCCCCTTACTTAACTATCTATTGGAGGAACTTAGGTACGCTTTCATTCCTTTATCTGAGTGCTTCCAATGTTGTGATTATATAGCTCTATTATTTGTTCCTTATTGTCTCTATTTATCTTTAGGTAGCCATACTTACCCATACTTACATTCCTTGACTTCTGTGACTTATTTCCTTTATTATCTTCTAGTTACCGCCTATGTTTCTTATCTGAGACGGATCGACCTATGATGCCTACTAACTACCCATTATTTTTGGTACTCATACTACACTTTTATATATTTTGGAGTAGATCTGAGTACATGTGTTTGCCGCTGATTCCTGATTATACTGATTATCATGATCCTAGGTAGATGATGGCATCTGAGAGCTTGCTTTTGCTTCTCTCTATCTTTTATTTTTGTCATTTGTACTTTTGTAGACAACTATTACCGTTTTACTTTAGACTTCGTATTTATTTTCTTAGAGGCTCATGTACTGTTTACTAGGTTTTGGGGAATCCCTTGTTTGTACTATATTTCCGCATGTTCTACCCTTATTTATTCTATTATCTTCCTCTTTTATTTATTAATCTAGCTTTACGTACTTGTTGGGTGGTTCTCCTATGGTGAGATGTAGGGGCCCTCATGACCCGAGGAAACAACTCATGACAATTTGTTATTTTGACTAGTCCAACTTTCACCTAAACAGTCCAATTTCCACCATTTGTAATCTTGAAAAACCTCTATATCAATATAAACACAAATGTTGAACTTAAAAATCTTGTTAGCGAAGATTATTTTACATTTTTTGAGAGGGATGTTGGCAAATATATTGTCATGAACCAATTTTCATGTTAACATGGCACCTACTATCCCCACTAGTAGGAGAATCAACATTGTATCCTGGAGCGACAAGCGATGAGCTACTAGAACAAATAATGCTACGAACAAGTAACGAAAACAGTAACAATAAGCAGAAAAAGACTAAAATAAGAAAGCTATGTAAAACAAATAATAAAATCCTCCCAAGACCTGGTATTAGTATATACAAGATCCATTAATATATACAAAGGACAGAAATATACATCAATATAAGATACGTCTGCAAAGTAGAAAAGAAACTTAACATAGTATGAAGAGATGCAAGTCACTTTGGACGTCTGGAGCTCACCCTGTATCTCCAAAACTAGTAGCAATCAGGCATGACCAAGGTTATCAACAATGGTGGCTTGTACTAGAATCTACACTAGGAAGATGCAGAGTGTAGTATGAGTACTATTCAATGAAGTAACTAGTAACCAGTAGGCTTCAAGAGCCCACTGGGCGCATAACAGGAATAACTATAGTAAATAGCAGGAAGGTAAGAAGAGTAAGTGACAGAAGATAATAACACAGCGCATGGAGCTAGCTATACCAAATAGAAGCAATACAGATACCAAGTAAGCATAGCTAGCTATAGCAACAAAGTAGGAACTCAGGTAGGAAAGAGAGACATATCCAGGGTCCTTACAGTAGTACAATAGGTAACATGAGGAAATAGATACAAAAGGCAATAAAAAGACTATGGGTGAACAGGGGAGGGAGGGTATACCCGTAACCTCAATGGTAAGGACAGGAAAGGATACAACAAGTATAAATAAAAATTGATAAAGCTACTAGGTAAGGATGATCAGTCAATAAAAAATAGCTATATATAACCACTATAAATACAGGTAAAACCCTTCCAAACCCTATAAGCATGGAAGAGGATAAATAAGGCACCCTCACCTTTCTGGCATCCCATACTACTGGAGAAGTCATATAAAAAACAAGATTGGTAAAGTAACATAATGATAATGCAATGGTTCCTGTGTAGATCCTCCTCCGGCAGCCTAGGCCCAATAGGCAGGACTCATGGAAGGGTTTCCCCTGTATACCTGTACTCTCCCGTATACCCCTCCTTCAGCGTATCTATTCCAGAATGGCAAGGTATATGGAGGTGTGCGAATTGCACACCAATAACTAATGACTCAATAAATCTTGTGTCTTAGTACCGGAGTGTCTGAATATCTTGGTATCACCGTATCACACTATATCGTCATTTCAATGCCACAATGTCACAGTATATCGGTATCTTACAAATCAGAGTATCTTTTTAGTAAGCAGGATGTAGGTAGTCTAGGTCAGACTCAAGTGCCAACAGTAGTCATAAACAACAACACTCGATGCCAGGTTGAGAAGCATAGGATAAAAAAGTAGGAAAGGAGTAAGTCAGACGCCCAACCGAGTCTATAATAAGTTTAAAATCTTTTTATTTATTATAAATTACAAAAATTCCCATGTTAACCATTTTTAGTTTAGTTTAGTCATTTATACATGAAACCGGCCCTTAAGGCCATAATATCTTAGAAAAATGCTGATAACGGGTTCTTGGCCTTAGGATATAATAATTCATGCATCAAACCTCTCCAGCATATACGTTGTATGAATGCATGATCACAGTTAATCACTAAAGCTATCCTAATGTCTTGCACAAGCTCAGTCTGTAACTACCAACATACAACAACCAACCCAAACCTGAGGGCAAAAACTAAAATTTAGCACACACCAACATATCATATACTTCCAGCATCCCGCTAAAGCTAGAACTAGGTGAAAGGCATCGTAATACACCGAATGGCATAAGAAAGAAAGATAAAGAGAAAAAGATAAGAGGATAGGGTTCACGTTACCAACCTAAGAAACCCAATCCTAGAATATTATTTATCCTAATTATAACAATATCCAAGAATATTATTTAGCCAAGAATAGGATACCTGGAGCTTTTAGCCTCATGCAGAATCAACTAAACCAAACCACCACCCTCAACACACAAATAAGAACATCATATCTTAAGACCCTATATGAATAAATAGTGGCCATTCCGACCTTACCATGTAACACCTGTTCACAAGAGTACTCAACTACTGATCCTCGAACTAATGTTGTTGAATCTAATCAAGTAAGAGAAGACAGAGTCTCAACAATGGCTAAAACCCTCTTAGGTTTGATAAATCCAACCTAATCAATAGGTTATCCAAAGAATGGATATCTAAGGCCAATAATCTCTCCAAAAATGACTACCCATATTGACCACCTTCCGGCTCAAGGCATCCGCTACCATATTTTCCTTGCTCGAATGGAATAGAATAGTAATATCGTAGTCCTTCAATAGGTCAATCCATTTATGCTACCTTGAAGTGAGATCCCTATAGCTTATAATGTACAAAAGACTATAATGGTCAGTGTAAATCTCACAATAAACACCATATAGGTAGTGCCTCCAGATATTTAGCACAAAAACCACCGTCGCCAACTCTAAGCCGTGAGTGAGGTAGTTTCACTCATAAACCATCAGCTACTTTAAATCATATGCAATAACTCAGTCCTAATGCATCCAAACACACCCTAAGCCAACAAATAATGCATCATAATACACAGAAAATATTTGACCCTCATTCGATAATGTTAGAACTAGCACTGAAGTCAATAAGGACTTAAGCCTGAGGAAACTCTCCTCACAATCCTCTGACCACTATAAAGGAATATCCTTCCTAGTATAGTCATGGTGATGCTATCAAATAAAACCCCTAGAGGAATCATCTGTAGTACCCTGCTAACCCAACAAAGCTCTGGACCTCAAAAGGAGAAATTAGTCTCGGCCAATCACGAACTACTTGAATCCTTGTTGGGTCCATCATAATTTCATCTTAGACACCACGGGTCATAGGAATGCTACAGACTCCAACCAAAACTCGCGCTTTTAGAACTTGGCATAAAAGCAATGCTATCTCTAAGTATGGAGCACATTCCTCAAATATTGTCCGTGCTCCAACTTACTCCATGAGTAAACTAGAATTTCGTTGATGAATAATATCATGAAGGAGTGCAGATGAGGCTTGAACACCCTGTGCATCAATTCCAATAAAAGCTATTGGGGCATTGGTCAACCTAAAAGAAATGAACAGAAACTCATAACAGTTGTAACAAGTCACGAATGCAGTCCTAGGGATTTCCTCTGCCCTAATCCTCAACTAATGATACCCTGACCTCAGAAAACACTGCTGAATCTCAAAGCTAGTCAAACAAGTCATCAATCCGCAGTATCGGGTACCTATTCTTAACTATCACCTTATTTAGCTGTCACTAATATATACACATCTGCATTGATCCGTCCTTCTTCTTTAAAAACAAAAAATTATCAACCTACAAAGAAATATTCCAATAAAGAAAACCCTTTTCTAGCAGATCTTGGAGCTGAACCTTCATCTCTCTCAACTGGGCGGGAGTCATACGATATAGAGTGATAGGTATAAGACTGTTGTCTGGCTCCAACTCTATGGAAAAATCAATATCACACTTGGGTATTAACCATGTAGGTTGATTGAGAAAACATCCAAGAACTCACAAATAATAGGTACAAACTCAGGAGAAGGAGTGTTAGCTCTGACGTGGCAAATGTAAGCTAAGTAATCCAGACATCCTCATGCTGCCAATATTCTATCCTTAAGGAAGGAGATGATCAATATCGGTGCACGGCTAACGAAACCATATTACACCCCTAGGGATACACCAGTCAAGGCTAAGGTAACAGTCTTGGCATAGCAATTCGTAACTGCACTATGAGGGGATAACCATTCCATGCCCGGTATAACATTAAAATCTAGTATATCTAATAACATCACGTCAGTCCAGGTATCATACCCTCCAATAAAAATCAAACAATACCTCATAACCCAATCCACTACTAAATTATCTCCTAATGGGATAGAAATAGATGCAAGCTAATATAATGTTTCCCTAGCCAACCCCAAACAAGGTGCAAAGTATGAAAACACATACGAGCAAGAAGAATTAGGGTTAAATAAGGCTGAGGCTGATCTATGACACATAGAAATCATACTTGTAATAATAGCGTCTGAGGCCTCTATCTCCATCCTATCAGGAACAATATAAAACTAGTAACTACCACTATCGGTTGACCACCAAAACTATCTCATTAATCCAACCACAAGTACCTCCACCCTGGCCCCAACCTCTTGCAGGTAGCAAAATTCATCTCAAAGGTTGAGCTAGCTGTGAAATAGCCTATAGTACACCTCTCTGAAGAAAATCCCAAAAATAATACCCCACAATCCCATACTTGAAGAAAGGCCTCGATGGCCTACTATAATGGGAACCATTGGCTTGCCCATAATGGATACCCTGGTCGAAAGACCCAGAACTGCCCCTTGATATTTGACCAGAAAACTGAGTACTGAAACCCGGATGAACTAACTTTGAGATCTAAAGAAGGCCTATATTAGCCTACTTGATTAATCCTGCTGGAACTACTATTAATAACAACGACCCCTAGAGTGGGACCCATTGAAACTCTCCTAATAACAAGGCCTCTTATCTGACAGGCCTAGAGATGAAGGGATTCTACTATTTGGATATGGTCAACCACAACTAGAAATCAACGGCTGTCTGATACTAAACGTTTTGGCCTCTTTGAGCCTATAAACAAACCCATTCCTTCTACATAGGCATAAATTCTATCCCATACACAAACAACTGATGGAATATGACATACGATGCAACTAACGTCGAACCTTTCTCATGAAGACTAAACTCCTCTCTCAAGCTGTCCCTCTTATCTCGGGACACAAATATCTGCATAAATGTCTCATAAAATACTGACCAAGTCATATGACGGGCTTGAGCTAACTTACAAGTCACCTGGACTCTCCACCACTGCTTCGCCGCTTCTCCCATCTAAAAATGGTGTAGGCAACCCTACGAGACTCCAAAAAATCAAGGTTTCTCAACTTCTCCTCACACTCATAGATAAACTCATTGGAATTCATCCCTAGATTTCTTGTACACATCAGAGATCCAACTGGAGGAATCTAGTCAGGAGCTTCCGCTTCGAGACTATCATAGGTGTCTAAGGTACTGTAGACTAGAAAAATTTATGTATGGGATAAACTTGAGAAGGCAAGGAAGCCTATGCTACCTAGGATATAATGACCCTTAGGGTTATTTTTGTATGTTCGTGATTTTTTGAGGAGTTTTAAATTTGAGATTGAGTAATTTGAGAGTAAATTCCAGGGGAGCGTGTTCGAAATTTAAATCTGATGGTCCGTTGGCTCCGTAATGGGGACTTTAGTCTTGAGAGACTCTTGGTTTGAATAACGAGGCTTTTAGCTGCGTGTTATTTAATTTAACAGGATAACAATTGGGTCACATTTATTTTATATAATAATAACATTTTGCTAGTAGAAATAAAATATATATTTGTAACTCCAATAATTATAACATTGCTTCTCGAATAATGTAGTCTCATATTTATTTATTTTATAAGAAATTATAAATCTATTAATATTTTAACAGAGATAGTGTGTTAAAATTTTATTGGAAATTTTATTATTTCAAAAAGTAGGTTTTATTATAAATATTATTTTATTACTTTTGGTA
>JBDJHY010340599.1:0-18850 GCA_039654485.1 Withania somnifera | reverse complement strand
CTTGGGGCAGCTATTGAAATGCTCTAAGATGCAAGATACTATATACTTATCATAGATGACCCTAAGGGTCATTACATTATTACATCATTCATCCTTAAATGTCATGTTTATACTCGAACATAAGAAAGGATAGAATACTTAAACTGTCGAAAATATGGGATTGTATACCACATTTGTCTTACTCGATCTCCCTACTAGACTCCTAAATTAGATATTGCCTTCACTAAACCTTCATAGATTTATATTCTTGGTTCTCAACCTCCAACCTACCTATCTAATATGTCTACCGACTCCTCAAGGTAAATTATTAGTCCAAAACCAGTAAATCACACTGAATTACATGCAAATCATCAACGGGTAATAAACCATGGGTGGTTCAAACTCATAGGATACCCCCAATCATAGACAGGATTATCAAATGGGCCAATTAACCTTAGACTGAGCTTGAACTTTCTCCCAAATATCATCACACCTTTTATGGGGATACATTCAATAACACACGATCACCAATCATAAAATGTATATCTCAAACTTTCAAATCAGCATAACACTTCGACCTTCTCCGAGCTATCAAAATCTACTCTTGATCAACGTAACCCACTCCATCAAATCTCGCAACAAAAACATACCCCAAGGGCTAGCTTCAAAGGCATCAAACTATATAATCAGAGACCTTCACCTTCTACCATACAAATCCTTAAATGGTGACGTCTAAATGCTGGATTGATATCTTTTATTGTAGAAAAAATATGCCAAGAGAAAAAATTAGTCCCAATAACAACCAAATTAAATTACACATACTAGCAGCATATCCTCAAACACTTGAATGGTTCACTCGAATTGACCATATATCTTGGGATAAAAGGTTGTATCCATATCCAACTGAGTCTCTAAATCACACTATATTGAACTCCAAAAGTAGGATGTAAAATATGTACCTTAATTAGAATAATGGAATTAGGTACATCGTGTAAGTGAACTATTTCCTAAGCAAACACCTTGACCAACTTCTGTGCATTATATAAAGTCCAAACTAAAACAAAATGCATAGATTTATTCAACCTATCCACAATCAGAAAAATGACATTAAACTATCCAAAAGTCTTATCCGAACCAACAATAATGTCCATTGTAATGCAATCTCACTTTTACTTAGAAATTGGCATCCTCTGAGTCAAACCACTAGATCTTTGATGATTATAATTCATTTACTTCCAATTCAAAAAATTATCTATGAATTCCACAATATCTTTCTTCATACAACAGTACTAGGTTCAAGTCATGATATATCTTAGACACACTTGGAATAATAAAATAACTCAAATTATGAGCCTACTTTAAGATCACCCTAATAAAGTCACTAAATTTAGGAACACTAGTCTGGCCTCTAATCCTAAATACACCCTCTTGATCAAGAATCACCACCTTCCCTATTCTATCAACACCTTATCTTGAATAACATACAACTTCTTATCCTCAAAGTATCTCTCCTCAATTCACTCTACAACAAAGATCGCGCTTCCATACACCAAAGATCATACCTTCTTAAAATAGAGAAAATTAAAAAAAATATTTCCTTACTTTGAATAGACCTAGATAGAGGTCGCTTCTCCACTTGTAAAATAGAAATACAACATCTCACTAACTTCAAACACAAGGCATTCGCCACTATATTCTCTTTGCCTAAATGATACAAAAAGGTCATATTATAGTAATTTTGCTTCTACAACCACCTAAACCATCTTATATTCAAATCCTACTGGTTAAAGATATATTGAAGACTATGTTGGTCAGTGAATAGCTCATAATACACCCCATAAAAGTAATGTTGCCATAAATTCAACACGATACTACCACTGCCGACTCTAAATGATGAGTTGGATAGTGTTTCTCCTGAGCATTTAACTATCTTAAATCATAGGCTATGATATCTATTGTAGTTTTATACTGGGATAATACCTATAATACCTACATTAGAAGATTCTGCCTTAGGTCGACAAAGGGTTGCATTACATTGAGCCCTACTACAATTAGAATGGGCCATTCATCCACCATCTCTACTACCTGTATACTGAGCATTCTTACTATTTTACGAACCTCTTCGACCTTTAATGAGAGGCACTAATGTCCTCAGTGAAACCTATAACGTAAACTATAGGTCGCTTTTCCAAGACAACAGGCACTCACTCCATAAATGACTTTCATCACCACATGAGTTACTAGATTTTAGGAACCATACCCTACTGAGATAAAGCTGAAGCACATGAATAGCCACCATAGCCTGAGAGCTTCTTAGAACAATTCTAGAACCTTGACCTGTATACCTTTGAGTGTAACCGTAGGATGAATCTCTTACAGAATACCCACCCTCGAACATATGGATAGCTACCTAAAATGCTCGCCAATATGATTCTGATGGATTCTACCTAAAACTTTTCTACCTTATGACAAACCACTGAAACTGCCCTACCCACAAACCCTTTTGTCAGCGCTCCTAAAAGCACGATGATGAATTTATTTAGTACTCTCAACATGATCTATTACCTTCTAAAATGGATCTTTCATAGTCACTGCATGCTCGGTATAAAACTAAAGTGGAAGAATTAAACCTTTTACAAACTTCTTAGTCCTCTATTCCTCAATAAAAGTAATCATTAATCCATTCCTAGCAAAGGCATAGAACTCGGTCTAACAATTAGTCATCGACATGGTACCCTACTCCAAAGAATCAAAATGATCTTTTAGGTTCTCCCCTATGGTGCAAGGCATATACTTGTATGAAAATGTCTCTGAAAATTGAGTCCAAGTCTTGATAAGTAAATATATTTTCCTACAATCATAGTACAATCACCACAGTTACTTTTCTACCCCAACTATCTAAAAAATGGTGTAAGATACACCATTAGAATT
Source organism: Withania somnifera (assembly GCA_039654485.1). Taxonomy (NCBI): domain Eukaryota; kingdom Viridiplantae; phylum Streptophyta; class Magnoliopsida; order Solanales; family Solanaceae; genus Withania; species Withania somnifera. Next base: position 15,940 of record JBDJHY010340599.1, on the reverse strand, counting down.
TACCAAATCAATGTTATACAACCTCGCGTGATAACTAACTCATAGACATTATCATCTTGTGCACTTGTAGAATAAGGAGGAACTATCCTTACAAACTTATCAAGGATCTTTTAATTTTAAAATATCATCTACACCTAGCTACCTTTAGCGGAGAAGCAAGTTTAACTGGAAAAGAATTAATATGGAGAGAAACAACGATAAATGGTTTTTCTCTAAGAGCTTGAAACCCTAATATTGGCATTTTTAGGGGAGGATGAACCGTATCACTAGTTTGTAAATCCTTGACAATATTTAGAAAACGCCTCACTACGTCAAACCCTCAAGAAAACTAAGAATATGACCAATTTTATCCTAAAGCACTTGAGTGGCTATATAAATAAGTGGTGCCTGGGCAGGCTCTATACCATATGGTTGAAATGCCACATCTTCAATCTAAATTGGTGGCTAGTAGTTTTTTTAGCTTCTGTTTATTATGATTTGTGCACTGGGGACAATGCTTGATTCTAAGTTGGGGGCGGGGCTATAAGTTTCCTTGGTATTTTATTGATTATGTTATGTTTGTAGTAATTTGTTAGGTTATTATGATAGATTTTTTTTTTTTTTGGTTATTTATTTTGTTAGGTTATTATGTTTGAATTTTTGTGGTTATATATTTTTGGGGTTCCTTAGTTTTTCTTTATGGTTCTTTTCTGAGGATTGTCCTTTTGATCCAAAGTTGATTTTGTTTTTCCTTTAGTCATAGTGTAGGAAAGTTTCATGACTATGGATTGATGATGACCGTCTTGAGGAAAAATTAGTCATATAGGAGTTAAGTTAAGTGGAACCCTGTAATGGTTGGAAACACTAGCTACATTTGGTATTATGCAAGAATTTTGGAGTTCAAAAACCATTGAACCAAGAGAATTTGTACATACTAAGTAGGATGATTAGATAGAGATGCAAGGCTCTATACTCAATATTTTGAATAGATGCGTGTGGACTACTCTTTTTTGTGAGAGCAGAATTAGGGAGACATAAATGGTCCACAATTGATTGTTTGCATCAGGGTTTCAAGTTGGCCCATAATTCCTAAATGTGTTATGTCATGATGTAGTGTGTAATCGTGATCTAGGGGTTATATTTCATTCTAGGGGTTATATTTCATTCCTATTGTGGATATTGGTTTGTAAGGGTAAAATTCCAATTAAATTGTGTGGCATACTCTTGTGTAAGATGTTGAAGTCAATCATTGACATAAAGGCTTGTTTTGTAATTATGTAAGTGAGTGTTCGAGGATGATCAAAATATTAAGTGTGGGATGGTATCATAGGTGTATTAATATGCCTAATGCTATTAAAGTCTCATATTTTTGCATAGTTTTGAGAGAATTTATGTGTTTTAAGTGTCTTATTGATTTTTATGTGTTACTTTCACTAAATTACATGATTAACCTATTTTAGGGAATATTTAGAGCCTACATAGATAAAAAAAATAAAGAGGAAATAGAAAACAGAATGAATGGTTGTGGAACCGATAATGAGAAACAAGATGGCACAAGGTGAGAAGAAACCTATCACAATTGCCATCACATTTTGATGTATATCATGATGGGCTACTATTTAAGTAGAAAATTTATCAAGATTGGAATCATAAAGTGATGAGGATGATATAATGATTGGGATCATATTGTAATCCCTTATTAAGTTCGTTGGAAAGTTGTCCTCTTTTAGGTTATGTTGGGAGAAAAAGGGTAATTCCATGTGGCGACCGTATAACCCTTTTTAAGGTAATTTTGAAAGGAGTTTTTCAGTGATATTAAAAGTACTTTGTAGAGGAAACAAGTGGGGAAGGGCAACTAAGTAACCTAGGGTTACATTCTCTCTTTTAGCCTTGCACTCTTATGTTATCCAAAAGTATTTGTAGAATTATTATGACTTTTGGGGGCTAAAAACCCTTATTCTAGGGTTGTTGTTGAATTGATTATTGTTGATCTTGATTTTATGTAGACTATTTTATTTTTTCTCATATTAATTATTCTTATGTTTATTCTTGAATCTATTGTAATGATTGGTCGCCATTAGAATACGTCTATAACTCTAAAAGTGAACTGATCTAGGATAATGAATAGTAAAATGAGAGCGAACGAGTGAGATGATATCCAAATTATGCTAGAGTTAGGTCATTCAATATGAATTGCAACTAAGACGAGATCTTGTACTTATTTGAATCACTTGATTTAAGAGGGAGGACATCTATAATGCACCTACACTAAGTTATCACATCAACGCTCAATGAAGTAGTTGTGAGATTGGTATGGGTAGTTGATTAGGGTACGATCAATCCCTAATTCATAAGTTTAACCCCTGAACCAATAATTAGAGATGTAAAATATGCCCATGTGAATTGTGATCATGTATTAATGTAAATAATGTCGTGACATCGGTATAGCCTTCTCTATTGAGTACACTGGTGATTTTTTTTTCAAAGCATTCTTCAATTTGTCACTATTAGGGAGCAGAATAGTATAAAATAAGATCTCTTGCTTTGTTACTTACAGTTGCATTGATATTTATTTACCCACAAAATTCATTTACTACACTAATTTCAATATACGGATCAAAAGAGCTTCTATGTTACTTGTACTATCGCATACACTTGCGTGTGTGTTTGGAAGCAATAGAATCTCTAACAGATTTTGTCCTTATGAGTATCCTGTATCACGAGTATCTATTTCTATGAGAGTGAAGAGGAAGGTAAACATGGAATTTTCAAGGATAACATCATTTATGATTCTAACTACAACTACCTTTTTGAAGGAATTTTAATTGATAGGGAAAAAATGTGTACTGAAATTAGAAAACTAATCGACGGTGATAAACCATTAAATTTCGAGTATCAATTAAAGGATATTGATGATAATTATCCTCAAATTTATTTTTAGATGTCGTAGTCATTGGCTAAGCCTAAAATAAGCCATACTAAAAATTCAACAATTCATACTACTTTCTACTGCTCAATTACCTAGACAAGCTGCTTGTAGAGTTTTCTAGATGTTATTCAAAATCCTAAAGTGTATCAAGCTAAACCAGACGATATTGCAATTTATAAAAAAATGCCTCCGGGGAAAATCTACCTAACTCCACCATAATCACATAAATATTCAGCACTCAATATGCAAAATCTGAGTTCATACAACAATTGCTACATGAAACTTAAGCAATTGCTGAAGCACATCTATTTAAAAAAAAAAGTGATACCTGTTTAGATGTCTCATCAAACTTCACCATTTTTCCTTCCTTAATAGCAACTATTGATAAAGACTAATTTTCTTCAACAGTTGTTGAATATTCTTTAGAAATTGATGCATGACCTCAAAAATTGCTTCATAATTTAATTTTAATGTTATATTATGTTAAATTTTTAATCTATGTTATAGTTTTACTATTTTTTGTTGCAATAATTGGCTTAATACAAAATAAACTGAAATAAAAAACTCCAAAACCTAAATACCAGAGTACCGCCAAGAGTCAATCTTCTTTATCTTCTCCAATTCTAAGCTTAATATATCGTTTTTCATCAACCCCTTTTAGACTTTCTCACCTGCAAGATGTTGCATCTTGATTCTTTTTCAAAACTCATTGTTGCCTCTCATATACTTGGTATAGAGAGATGAACCTCAATGGAATCCATTTAAATTTATGTCTTGATGAGCGCACATCCAGCAGGAACAAAAACAACTTCACCTAATTTTGGAATAAAATCCCCAATAACCTATCCTCATTGATTTTTGTCAAAGATCTTATGGATACGATTGCACCGCTAGTCCATAAATGTAGGGAAAATGTAAAGAAGGTAAGACTTCCGTATCTAAGAGATAATGGCATATACTTGAAAACCATGGATTTGAAGAAGGAGTTGCTTACACGAATTCAAGAGAACCCAACAATCACTGAATAATTTTAATGAACTGCTGAAAAATGTCAACAGCTACTGCAGTTCCAGCAAATCTTCAGCAGTTTCTAGATTCTCTTAAATTCTTGTAAGGGAATCCTTCTACAAACCCATAGTTTTCAAGTGTATGACATTATCCCTTATACTCGTAAGTATTACATTCTCTACATTTTCAATACATTTATTGACCAGTTGTGTAATCAATCCCTAAGCTCTTCGATAGAAATCCACAGGGCTAGATTGATGGGAATTTTGTTCAAAAATTAGATGAAGTTGTTTTTTTCCAATCTTGATGCCCTCATCAAGTCAGAATTTTAAATGGATGCAATTGAGGTTCATCCCTCTATCCCAAGTAAATGAGAGACAACTATGAATTTTGGAGAAGAATAAAGGAAGATACAACGCCTTGAGAAAGAGCATCTACAACAGGGGTTGGTGAAGCAGGACATGTTAAGCTTAGAATTGGAGAATAAGAAAAATAATCTTGACACTTTGTGGTAAACGGATCCATAGGTCTTGGGTTTTTTTATTTTGGGTTGAATTTGGGTTATTTTTTCTTCGAATTTTGTGAACTTTTTTTATTACTGAGGAAGAGTACTTTTCTTCAGCAATTGATATATAACTTTAACAGTTGATACATGACCTCAGTAGTTGCTTCAACATTAATTGTTAATGTTATGATAAGTTAATTTATATTTTTTAATTTTTGATATACTGTTTTATCATATTAGTGACTTTTTAGTATCTATTGGAACTACAACAGTTGCAGTTTAGCAATTGCTTAAAACTTTTGCAGCAATTGCTAAAGCAACTTAATGCAGTTCCAGCAATTTCCACATTCTTCTTCTTCTTCTTCTTCTTTATCCTAAAACACCATGAGCAATTCAACAACATAAAACAAATAAATAATAGGCTTTCTTAAAGTATCATTTACTTCAACAACACAACACTCGTATTTTTTTTTAACACCCATGTTCTTATCTTCTTTTACTTTAAACCACCATTCACTTCAAAAATACAAATACAACAACAAATAAAACCATTTTAAAAAAACACAACATTCTTACCTATTTCTTTCACCATCCATGAAAGCCCCATTGACTTCAAAAACATAAAACAACACATAGACTTAAAAAAAACTATTCTCGATAACATATTATTATTTTTTTAACGCCACATTCTTCTTATTTAACAGAAATTATAATTTTCCCATCTAAATCACATATTATAAACTCCTCAGTGAAATAAAATAGATAAGATTTACCACATACACTAGACAATTATGAACTCCTAGTCTTGAGTATGAACAATGAAAGAGACGACAACAGAGTCGTGATTGTTGTGGAGTTGCTAAAAGTTGATGAAGCCCTGATATAGTATGGAACTCTAATGGTTGTTGTGGATTTGATAAAAGTTGAAGAAACCTTAATTTTTTATAAATGAAACTATAATGGTTGCCGTGAATTGGTGTGGTTTTGAAACCCTAACAATGGAGTTGCTGAAGAGTTTTTAAAGTTCTCTTTAGTGTAACAGAAAGAGGCGATGATCAAGAGTTGCTGATAAAGCCATTTTGATGGGATATTATGAATGAATATTCAATGAAAAGGTAATAAATATATATAATAAATTTACCTTTTTGAATTTCAAAAATGGGTTGGATTGATTTGTTTTTTTATAAAGTTAAAAAGTTTAAAAAAAGACATTTTTGTCTACAACTAACTAATTGTCCCTTTGTTAAATGTTTGACCCGACCTGGTCTACTTTGTCACCTTTTGTTAATTGGAAACTTAACTGTCAGTAGCAGCTTATTTTTATCAACTCCGTACACCAAGTCTAGAAAGATGAGAAGAATCACCTAGTGTTTTTTGTCTTTGCATGAATTTGATCTTGAGACCTTTGGCCTCATGGTTCTTTAGCCACTTCATTTAACACTAGCCCATATCTTTGGGTTCCATCGACGGATCTATTTGGTCATGCAATATAAGTGGTATCCACTTTATCCAACATTAGACAACTATTAGCGAAGAATATATTTTATTTATGCTTATCGAGCTTCTGTATGATATACATGACTGGAACTATACCAAATTATCTGTTTTAGTTGTAAAATATTTTCTCACTATATCAATAGCAGATGTTTAAAAATAAATATATATATTTAGTGTATAATATAGGGTCCTAAAATTACTCAAAGTCCGGTAACAAAGCCAACACAATCTAGGAGATAAGAGAAAAAATACTAGTTGGGTTTTAAAAGCTGCAAAGACCACTTGTCTTATTTCCCCTTAAGTTGAGTGGGGTGTTGAATCTTTAAATCAAGAAAGCGAGACTTTGACAAGATGTTGATAAGAAAATTGATAGCTTAATTATAGTATTCACATATCGAACTAAAACTGACTTATTAATGTAACGAACAAATTTTATATCAATTTCCATATATTTCTTTCAAAAGTAGAAGATGGGATGAGTTGTTAATTAAAATGCACTAAGATAATCACGCCAAAGGATAGTTACAGTATATGTGAAGTAATATATCTTCCCAAGAAGCAATTCAACTCAGGTAATTGTAAATGTAGCCACTGTTAATGCATGATATTTAACCTGAGTGCCGGACCTAGACACAACTTGTTTCTTCCATGAAGACAGAGAGATCAAATTGTCACAAAAAATATCGTAGATCCAGTGGTAAATTTTCTATCATCAAAATCTCCCACTAATTTTAATTAGAGTTTCCATTAAGATAGTTATTTGAAGCACATTTAATGAACAAGCTCTGAGAGGTAATAGCTTTAACATAATGTAAAATATGTTTCATAACTATCAAATGGACATTTATAGGAAAATTCATGAGTTTAGATGCTTTTTTCCCATCATAAGCTATGATCGGTTAAGTGAAGGTGTCATGATCCGAAAATAAAAAACCAACGACACCTATCTGACCCTCCAATAAGTTAGACTATATAAAACACAATTTTAACAATAAAAGAGAGATAAACAGAAGATAGTATCTAAAATATATGTCTCAAAATTTAACTTTCATAAAATTTATCTTAATAGTACATAAATACATAAATACAATCCTAAAAATCTATTAATCACTAGTGCAAGCCATTAACATCTGAGTACAACTTAAAACAACCAAAATTTCTAAAGAAAATATAAGAAAAGATAAAACATAGTGTCATGCATGATTTTTAATGAGAGAAAGAAGTGGGAAATTCTCTTTTCGAACTAATCTATCTAAAATTGAACTTTGTAAAATGAAATGGTTAAAAATTTAGTAAATAAGGCGATTCAATGGATCGATCATGTAGCTACATTAAATCTCGATATTTAAAATTCGAACGCCACTACTATCACCGGACGGAGAGTAAGGGATCTGTAATTCATATGATCATTTTTGTATTTATATGGTCCTTGTGCCACTAATACCTGGTCTTTGGATGGTTTTCTATCATTTATATATATTTTATTTCTTATCTTTTTGGTTTCTTGTTAATTTTCTCTATAGATATAGCCCTTTACTTGTGCTCTAAGCTATAGGACAGGGTTGTCTATAGGTGGGTCATTGTGAGTGCCATAATGACTTAAATTCTGGTTCGTGATAGGTGATATCTAGGAAAAATTTCCAAACAAAACATACAAATACCCCCAAAACCCTTAGAAAACAAATCCAACATTCTCTTAACCCAAAAATCACCTTCCAAAACCACGTAATCAACAAATTCTGAATTTGAATTTTGTAAAACCAAATATTGGTTCAAGTCAAAATATGAACTTAAACTTCTAAATTATCCCATATAAACACATAGAATCACACTGTATTGAACTCCAAATGTGGGATGTAAACTGTATACCTCAATCAGAATAATGGAATTAGGTACACAATGCAAGTGAACGATTTCCTAAATATACACCTTGACCAACTTTTCTACACTATATGAAGTCCAAACTAAAAAGAAATGCATAGACTTAGTCAACCTATCCAAAATCACAAAAATGGCATTAAACTACTCGGTCTTAGGTGAACCAACAATAAAATCCATGGTAATGCAATCTCGCTTTCACTAAAAAATGGGCCTTCTCTAAGTCAAACCACCGGATCTTCGATGCTTATATTTTACTTGCTTCGAATTCAAAAAATTATCCACTAATTCCACAATATCTTTCTTCATACAACACTGCTAGATTCAACTCATGATACATCTTATATACACTTGGATGAATAAAATACCTCAATATATGATCCTCCTTTAAGATCACCCTAATAAAGTCACTAAACTTAGGAACACTAGTCTGACCTATAATACTCAGTACACCCTTTTGATTGAGAATCACCTCCTTTGCCTATCCTATCAACACCTTATATTGAGTAGCATACAACTTCTTATCTTTAAAGTATCTCCCCTTAATTCACTCTACCAACAAAGATCACGCCTCTACACACATAAAGATCTTACCATCCAAAAATATATAACCTTAAAAAAATATTTCAATACTTTGAACAGACCTAACTAAAGGTCGCTTCACCACTCGTAAAAAGGAAATACTACATATACTCACTAACTTGGGACTAAAGGCATTCACCACTCTATTGTCTTTGCGCAAATGATATAAAAATGGTCATATCATAGTACTTTTGCATCTATTACCTCCTACACTGTAATATATTCAAATCCTACAAGTAAAAGATATACTGAAGACTATGTTGGTTAGTGAATACCTCACAATGCACCACATACAAGTAATGTTGCCACAACTTCAACACAAATACCACCACTGCCAACTCCAAATAATGAGTTGGATAGTTCTTCTCATGAGTATTTAACTTTCTCAAAGCATAGACTATGATAACCATCTCAATTGTTACAAGGATAATACCTATGATACCTATATTAGAAGATTCATCCTTAGGTCGACCAAGGGTTGCATTACATTGAACACTACCACCATTAGAGTGGGTCATTCATCCACCACCTCCACTACCTATCTAATAAGCATCATTACAATTTTGTGAACCTCTTTAACATTTAATGAAAAGCACTAATGTCCTCGGTAAAACATATGAAATTGACTATAGGCCGCTTTTCCAAGATAGCAGCACTAACTCTATAAATGACTATCGTCACCATATGAGTAACTAGATTTTAGGAACCATACCCTATTGAGATAAACCTGAAGCACATGAATAGCCATCACGACCGAAGAGCTTCTGAGAACAATTCTAGAATCTTGAACTGGATTCCTTTGAGTGTAACCGTAAGATGAACCTCTTCCAGAATACCCACCTCGAATATATGGATAGCTACCTAAAATGCTCGCCAATATGATACTAATGTATTCTACCCAAAAAAGTCTCTACCTTAAGATGGCGAACCACTAAATATGCCCTACCTATAAACCCTCTTATCACTGCTTCTAAAGGAACGATGATGAATTTGTTCAATACGTTTACCATGATCTATTACTTTCTAAAATAGAGCTCTCATAGTTACTTGATGCTCAGTATCAAACTTACGTGGAAGAATTAAAATGTTTACAAACTTCTTAGTCCTCTATTCCTTAATAAGAGTACTTATCAAGTCATGCCTAGAAAAGGCATTGAATTTGGTCTAACAATTACTCATCGACATGGTAACCTACTCCAAAGCATCAAAATGATCTGTCAAGCTCTTCCCCATGGTAAAGGGCATATACTTGGATGAAAATGCCTCTGAAAACTTAGTCCAAGTCATGGAAGGAAAACATATTGTCGTAGAATCCAAGTACAATCTACACAACTACTTTTCTAACCCAACTATCTAATAAATGGTATAATATACACCATTAGGTTGTACCAAATTGAGGTTATGCAACCTCTCGTGATAGCTAACTCATAGAAATTCTTGTCAGGTGCACTTGCAGAATAAGAAGGACCTATCCTCACAAAATTATCAAATATCGTTTACTCCTCAATAGTCATCAATACGTAGCTACCACTAGTGGAGAAACAAGTTTAACTGGAAAAGCATCAATATAAGGAGCAACAACAGTAGATGGTTGTTCTCTAGGAGTTTGAAACCCCAATATTAGCATCATTAAGGGTGGATGAACCCAATCTATAGTTTGTGAATCATTGACAGTATCTAAAGAAACCCTTCACTACGTCATACCCACAAGAAAACTGAGAATATGAAAAATTTTATCCTGAAGCACTTGAGTGGCTATATAACCAGTGGTGCCTGGGCTAGCCCTATACCATCTGGTTGAAATGCCACATCTACAATCTAAATTGATAGCTTAAGGTAGGCTATTCTAGCATGTCCCTCTAGATAGAGCATAATCTTTAGCCCCACCTGTACCTCAACCATGATTCTTTCTTCTTTCCTAGACTATGAATGGAGGATGTTTGTATCATAATAGGCTAATCCTCTCTTTCAATAATAGCTCAAATCCTAAAAATCTTTTGAGAGAAAAAACAAAGTCTAAGTAACTTGATAAGGAAAATTTTGCATGATAAGATAAAAATATAATGAACGTCTCAAAGTCTCTAATATACTCGGCCTGTTATGAGACTAATAAACCTAATGCTTTGGTTCAAACTTATCATGAACCAAAATATTGTTTTAATGGCACCTATCTCAACCTTTGAAATTGGTAAGAAAAACCAAACCACAAACCAAAAGTGTGAAAAAATAAATAGTTTAAGCGAGAATAAAAAAAGGTTTACACATATAAAGTCACAATCCACAACTTATTTTAAATCCATACCCAAGAACTGGAAGTCACAATGTACAATCCTCTAGAAGTATCAAGGTATAAAAATCCCTAAAATTCTAAATATAAAGATCTGAAGTACAAAGAAGTAATGACATAAAGATCTTAAAGGGTTGTGATTATGCAATAACTACCTTGAGGTATTTAGAATAAAAGATGTAAATGCGATTTGATCACTACCCTGATGTATTTGTCTTAGAACCGACATAAAAGTCTATAAATAATAATCATAAGTTAGAAAATACATGTACTCAATAACATCCTTAGTTAACCTTAATTAAAAGTATTGATGAGAATGCTGACTCGTCCAAATCCCTAAAACTAAAAACATGCACTCAGTAAATAGAAACCTAGCATAATATAACCATTTATACCACAAAAAAGAATATAACATCGATAAATTAAATCATCACTCAAGTAGCAATACAAAGAGCACATCTAAATCTCAAGGGAACACATAAAAAATCACAATGACAACATCTTTGAATTAGTGAGTTAATTGACGAGTGATTATTAATGAATATGATGTCAATGATGTATGTATGTCCTACCAGTACATACCTTCTTCCATTTTGGAGACATTTAGTAAATATGGAGGCTATCTAATCCATATGCATATGTAGAACTATTTTTTCTCGAACAACAAATCATATTAATTCAACCATTTCCCCCAAACTACTAAGTTATTTGAATCCACCTAAAACCATTTCCCCTTGAGCTAATAGATCATTTCAATCTTCCTGAAACCATTTTCCCAGAAGCTAATAAATCATTTCAATCACCTATTCTTAAAGTATCACAATTTCCAATGCCAATGTATGTTACACAATGCATATGAATTATTCACAAAACCAAGAAAAACACATTTGTCTTAATCCAGGATCAATGGGCCATTCACAATTAAAATCATTGTCTACAAGACAAATACCATCAATAATTCCTCAATATGTTTAATTTATAGTCATAGAAATTATATATCAAATAAATGACAATGTCTACGAATACAACTCATAAAAATAGTAGATATACAAACCAAACACAACTCCCATTAATTTTAATCAATAATTCTCAACTATTCCTTTGATGTTAAGAGAATTAAATAACCAACCAATCAATAACAAAAATTATTTTTGTAAGTCAATTTATAATTTTTACCCTTCACAACAGATACTAGTACCTACCTAGATACTCATAATGTCGTTTATATGAATGTAATGTTCCTCAAGTTCATTTCCATATTTCTATAAGTTCTCAGTGTATAGAGCATTCTTACAGCTTTTGTAAGTTATTTATGAATTGTTGGGACCAATAGTTGGTTCCTTGATAACTTTATAACTTAATTTTCTTTTAATTATTGTTGCTTTAGGCCTTTCTAACCTCAAGAGACATCTGATTATCATATTGTAAGTTTCATTGAGTCTAAAATATCAAATACATAAAATTTGTATATGTGGTTTCTCAAAAATTGGACTCCGTTTTAATTTCATACCCCTTTTAGAGGATTTTTTAGTTGAAGACCACTAGAGTGTCGTAATTGCATAGCCTCGGATGCGATCACACAGCACATGAAAGCATATATTCACCTAACCTAGGTTGATGGTGCTTTGTAATGGCTTGTCTGGAACCATGCTTTTTGGGCTTGACTCTTGTGGGATGGGATGTGTTCAGCCCCTTCCAACTCTCTTTGTGGGTCAGACTTCACAGTTGTTGGGCTTGGGTCCACAATTGTGGAGACTAATGAGGTTAAGGTTTGTTATCGCCTGTCATGTTCCGCGATCTCGTGACCTTCTGGAAGTTCTATAAATAGTCTCCTTTATTATTTATTGACCAAAAATCCTCTAGTTTTCTCTAAATTTCTCCATTCCTTGAGCATGGTTTACATAATTAAAGGTTTATTTTGTTATTCTAATCTCTGTAGTTGTGTTGTGGTGGTTCTACAGTCATATATATCGGGTAATTCCTCGTTTCTTCTTTATTAGTACAGTTTTTCATATCACATAAAGTTTATGGGATTTTTTCTTTATTTTCTACCGTTGGTTTGAGCTCGATTTTATACCATATGACCTATGAGCTATGCTTTATGTATTGGTATATATATTCTATTTTTATGAGCTACAAGGGTTTAAATGCCAATTTTTAGTTTTGATTTAAACCTTGATATTTCTATAGAAATATGGGTCTTATTTTACTTGTCTTGACGCGTGGTATACATTTTCCTAGATTCAAGTGAATTCCAAGATCGTTTGTGATTCTCGGATATTTCATCTCCCTTCTAGAAGTTACCACTAGTATCCGAGTAGGCTATGACTTCTTTTAGACTTTCTATTTAGTGCTATATATGCTTCGTAAATTTCCAGATCGGGGCTGTGTTACTAGTTTCGAGCCCCCTTACAGTTGTTATCTTTACGTATGACTATCTTACTCATCTTTTCTCTTGCTATATTTACCTAGGGCTACAAGTCCTTCCTTGGATGTTTCACGCCATAGTGGAACATAGTTGAGGTAGGGGAAGGGATTACACTAGTTACTAGATATTAGTAGCTATCCCTTGATTTTAGCTTGTGGCTTTAGAGTCGATATAGGTTGTTGATCTATTTTGTGTTGCGAGCATGCATTGATGTTTTAAAAGATAACTAGTTTTTGAAACAAGTATAAATTGAAAGTGATTTCTTATCTAGTATATTTATATTTTCCATGAGTATGCTCATGAGAAATATAGAGCTATTTTCTTATACCATTGATCCTATTTTCTAACTACCACTGTGATTTAATGATATTTCCTACATAACGACAATTGGGTTCTACTAAGATTTTGATTTTACTATATTACTGGACTTGACATTTCCCCTGAGATTGATATATGGGCTAATCCTGAGTTTTCTCATTTATTCCCTGATGAATATTCCATTATGGCTTCTTATAAGGATTTTGTAAGTGGTATTGAATCCTACCACAGGCTCTCTAACCTAAGTTTCCATGTTGGGTATCTTGTGTAGCCCAAGGGAGGGTATTTAGATGGAGTTGTAGTATACCAAGAGGTCTAGCGTTGGATCTTCCTGTCGTGGCTACATACCATGGAGGGTATGTATGGGAATGATTTACTTTCTCAAAACCTCTATGTCTTGAATTCTTCGTGATTATTTGTACTTTTTAGGATTATGGGGGTAGCCCATTGGGTTACTTATGTGTTGGTATGTTTTGTTTCTAGCTAGGCTTGTTACTGTTACTTTCGTCGCTTACTTACCTATATATTATTCATTACTTGTCTTGTACTCTCCCTTATGGTTGTTCCTTGTGGTGTTTAGTTCTAGCTCTAGGTTTGTGTCATGTTGTTCATGGATTTTTTATAACTTAGGTGCACTTGTGTAATATTTTTTTATTTGTTTATTATTGCTTTTTACCTTTCTTATACTTACTTCTTCTCGATCAGCCTATGATGCCTACTGGGTACCCATTGTTTTTAGTACTCACGCTATACTTTTTAGTCTTTTTTATGCAGATCCCAGTACCAGTTAACAGAGAGGACACAAACGTGTGAGATAGTTTCAATTTATTTCAGAAGATAACTTGAGTAGTTGTTGTCCTTAATAACTAGAATTCCTTCTATCTTCAAATTTATCCTAGATTATATTCTGGATAGATATCTTGAATTTTTTTGTCGTTTTGGGTTTTTAGTTTTGAACTATTCTACATATAGATGATTTATAGTCATGATGCTAGGTTTTGGGGATTTATTTCTATTATATATTTCTATTTTTTCTCTTTATCTCTTTCTCTTTTTTTTTTTTGGTACTTAATACTAGTGCACAACTTAATGCTCTAGGCCAGGGTTAGGTTTTTCTACATGTGGAATGTAAATTCCATCACAACTTTATTTTTGAATTATGATAGAGTGGTATCAGAGCTATAGGTTCACGGGTATCTCTGGATGTAGGAGAAAGTGTCTTGTAGAGTCCGGTGGATTGGTGTAGGATTACCCAATATTTGGGAGGTTGTGGGATTCATTTAGGATGGATAACTTTCCTTTTTAACTCTTTTCGTGCTAGTTTTCTATTGGTTTCTTGAGAATTCACTTTAGTTCTATTCATTTGCATATGGTTCACATGCGTAACATATATAGAGGTGATGGAAGCCCTCTGCATACACAAGAGCTCCAATTAAGAGTTGTGTATCCCGTGGGTGAGGTCAGGCTAGAGTTTCTCAATCCGATCTTACATCCACTGATCTACATCTAACACAAATGAATATATTTTTTAATGAGGCACTTAAAAAGATGTGGAACCATATAAGCACCATGCTGTATAAAACACCGATCTATGAGGGTAAGAATTTAGCTCAGGGAGTGATACAAGGTGTCCAACTCCTCCTATTTAGTCATTTATAATGGTAGTTCCTCCTTCAAATCCTATTCCAGAGGTATCTCCTATTCAGATTCATCTTGCAAGCCTTGTCATGACTTTCGAGGACCGAAAGATGCAGAATCACTTTATGCGTATGGGGCCTCCAAGATTTTCTAGTGACTCCTAGAAGTATCCTTAGGAATTTATAGCACAGGTATGAGAAAAGGCTACATACTTTGGGATTGAGAGATACACATCAAGTGGAATTTATTGGGTATCAATTAGAGGGGACAAATAAGGCCTGGTGGAGAGAACACAGAGAAGACTGGTAGGTCAGCGCCCTTGACATAGAGCCAGTTTATTGATGCCTTTATAGCTAAGTTCAGTAGAATTTTTACGTCAAGCACAAGGCTTAGTTGCTTTGTTTTTAATTGGGTTTGATGTCATTTATCAAGTATAAGTCTTATTTCACTCAGCCTTTTAAATATGGGTTTACTATTTGGTCGACAAAAGATGAGAGGGTTCACCTCTTTGTAGCCAGGCTGAGATCAGAGTTATAATTGGAGGTTGAGTAGCTGGTGGCTCAGGGTAGTCCACTGTTGGCAGTATTTGATCATGCCCATACCCTAGAGAGACTTTAACACTTGGCCCAAAGGGGTGGTGTAATGACCCTTAAGGTCATTTATGATAAATACGTAGTTTTTTGCATCCTAGAGCATTTTGGTAGTTGCCTCAAGTCATTTATGACTTGCTGGGACCGATAGTTCAGATCCTTGGCAACTCGGTCCAGAATTATCTCAAATTCCTTGATTTAGAACCTTAAATTTAGTACTCGTTAACTAAAGCCAACTTTCCTTCAAAATGAGCTCGAAATTAAATTCTGACAGTTTTGTTAGCTTCGGAAGGCCAAACAA
>JBDJHY010340383.1:0-29457 GCA_039654485.1 Withania somnifera | reverse complement strand
TACTAATCCAATTAATAAATGACCTTCAGCCGCTGTTAACCAAAAGGGATCACGATAGAGATCACATCGTGATCCCTATCGTGATAGACTTCTCATCATGACGTGATGAGGGTCTTTTCCTACAAATCTAGGCTACTCCTACTTGCTTACTTTCCCGCTTTCTCTATATCCTCTAAGTCCTCAATAATCTTGTAAATATGCTAATCATATTGGTTAGTAGTTCTTTCACACAGTAACCACCAAAACATCTAAAAAATCATGCAAGTATTCTTAAAACAAATACAATTTATAGGAAATAGATAGATCTATAGCAGGTACAACTGCCTAAGATCACCTCCCATACTTACACCTTTGTTCGTCCTTGAACAATCTACTACATACACAACTACGACTCACAGAGGCAATGATTATAAACACAATATTACCATAACTATGACCTTATACGGGGATTTAAAAATCACATCTGTCAACTCATAAACCATGCTCAATACAACAAGCCTCAAAGGAATGACAAATACATCAACACACTCTTAACACACAATTAGGTTCGGAGGCCAACTTGCCACTTAAATAAGACTTAACAATCATACATACCCTACTCCTAATGTTCCCTCACAAAAGAATAGTCCATGCTCTAGTGAATTCAATTTCATGATTAGGACTCCTGTAGCTCTTAAGCTCAACTCTCACACTCACAAAGACTCACATGTATGCAACAAAGTAACATATGCTTTCCCATTGTGTACATCTCCACTAATTAAGCATGTATAAACAGAATTAAATAAGACTTTAATGGGTTGTAATGTTGGCTAAGGGAAAGGTAGGAAAATTATAGGAAGTGACTTACGCTTCCTAACACTTTTCACTTTTTCAAACTTCCTCACCCATTAATCATTCACTTAATTTTCTTATCCCTCTCTTCAATTATATTCACTGAATATCTCATCATATTAAGAATGTTTTGATTAATTTTCTTTTCTTTTCTTTTTGTTTTATTTTTCAATATTTCTTTATTTTTCACATCACATTCAGTGAGGGCCTTTTCAACACAACAACTCCCATTAGTCACCTTTTATACTTGAACATCCCTTTTCTTTAAATTCAGTAATTAACTCTCAGTCTATGCTACAGTGCTAAAGGAAGCAGGGTGTAAAAACTAGGGATTCAACAAATGGGATCAAACAACAGATATGGCTACCAAAGAAGAGGCTACAGGCTCAAAAGGGTTACTAGTGGTATAATATCTGAAATCTAAAAATTACAATACATAGCAAAGAAGGCCTATATCATTTTCTATTCAGAACACTGCTTTTATTTTGCCTAAATAACACGCAGTGCAAGTTCTAGACTAAAATGCAAAGCATGGATTATGCAAGAATCCTCACCTCAAAATGCACATTGGTTTGTAAAGTATTACACAAAAGCTATATCCCAAGCAAGCACAAATTGAATGGCCTATGTATTATACACTTCATTATTAAGCCCCATTAACCCATGTGCTGAGAATTATACTCCGTGTATTGCTAACCCCTAAAACCTGCGTATCTCGCAAAATTTTGCATCGACTATATTTGTTTTTCCCACATTTAGGACTCTAGCTACAGCATAACGTACTTACACTCGCTGCAAGTTTACACCTAAACTAGTCCTATCTAAGATGAATGTCCCTCGGTATCCATCCATTGTTGGGAAGATTATGCTATTCTATGACAAAAATAAAAGAAAACTACAATTATTTAAAAACTACCTAATCCGAGGTCAAGAGAACTGTCTTTAGAAAGAACTAGGCAAGAAAAACTAAGGAACCCCAACAAAAATAACTAACTACGCATTATCCTTGTCGGTGCTCTCCTCCTCATCATTGAAGTCCCTGAATTATTTTCAGATTCTGTGGGGATATCATCCTCTGTTGGCTCTATAAATGGAATCCCAATCCTGCACATTGTATGTGCATGCTCATTCAGAGGGTATTGAGTGTGGAGGTTCTAAATCTCATACTCTGTGGTCGGTCGAGTTGGTTATTGATTCAAATTATTCTTCACGAGGCGGTTGGACCAGATATTCCATTCACCTGAGCATAGTACAGATGCATAGAGAGTCTTGCTACTTTTATGTTTGAGAGGTTTTTTCTTACACGAGATACTAGTTTCTAGTATTTTATACAGTGGCATATGATTCAATTCTTGATTTGTTAAGGATAGTAAAGTACTGATTTCCATCAATAGACTGATAGTCAGTCTAAGTGGATTATTTGGGTACCTCAGTATATATTGCGAGCTTGTTTCCTCAATTTTAGTAGGGGTTGAGGTTGAAATTTGGCCTTGATAAAGCTTCACATTGTGACAATTTCTATTATAGTGTTCAAAATGTAACATTACGAATTTGGTATGGTAGGTGTTGTATATTACTGATGAATCGGTATAGTTGTGCTAGATTTGACCTCAGATTTCTTATTTGATTCACGATTCTACAGAGAGAGTCAGACTTATTCGGGTTAGATTTCAGACAGGACGGAGTAGAAAAAGGAGTTATTATTGGAGACTTGATGTTTGTGGGTTTGTTGAGAGACATATGGGATCACGGAGTAGATTATCAAGGTTTCATACAGATTGGCACTGCCTTCTTAGTTAGTGGAGGTACGCCCTATTTAATCCACGTATCCATGCCCTGTTGTTATGTACCAGGCCCCTCCTGTACATCTCATTATAAGTCAGCTTGATTGGATGACTAGTTAGTTATGTCAAGCAGCCTAAGTCTATTATTTATAAATAATGTGAATGGCTCAAGCCAAGGGATATTTTTGTTACGAGAGTTTTTTGGGCGCGTCGTCTAGTCGAGGAGGCCATTGGAAGGTTAAGAGAGTCATGTGAATATTGCATCCTTATTGTTTTATACTTTGAATACTCCTTTCTTCTTAACTTTTACAAATGAAATTTCTTTAGCAGTGGATATTGTAATGCCCCTTGGGACTATTTCCGTTGTTCCCATAATTTATTTGTGTTTAGAGCATTCTTGTAACTACCTAAGTCATTTGTGACTTGATGAGATCAGTAAGTTGGTCCGTAGCAGTTTTATAGATTGTACCATTTATATTTATAGCTTCCTAAGGACATACTCAACTTATATGATCTTGGATAACTATTTCGTTGGTTCCTTTGAAATCGTAATATCGGTTACTTAAATATTTCATATATGGTTTGAGGAACTTGTTCTCCATTTCCATTTTGATCCTCAATTATTTGAATTGAGGTTGTTTGGGTACCAAAGTACCCCGATCATGAGGCTAAGGGCAGCCACAAAATTTATCATGATTGCAGGTGGTTGCGATCGTGGGAGTGGTACCGCAATCGCGAGCCATCTCCTGGGCTGGTATCTTTATATTTCTCCTCTTCATCTTCAATTTGAATGTGAAAATCCTCTTTTCCTCTAAATTTTTGCGCCACTTCAGCTTAGATTAGTATTAATTAAGGGTTCTAATCAATATTTTAATCCATATAAAATCTTTGTGGTGATTGTACAATCAATTCTACTGAGTAATTTATTTGTTCCTATTCCGTTATAAAGTTTTCTATATTACATGAACTTTACTAGGTTATTTATTTATTTATTTTTCACCGTTAGTTTGAGCCCTATTTTGTACCATATGTTGTATGCGTTGTGCTATATGTGTTGGTATAATATTTCATTTTTTGAGCTTTTAGGTTTATAGACTCGTTATTAGTTTGGATTTCCACTCCGCTATTTATATAGCAATATGGGTCTTGTTTTACTCCTTCTGAATAATATATTACATTTTTGCTAGATCTGTATGGTGCTGAACTAGTTCGTTGATTCTCACCTTCTTCAAATGCAATTTTTGAGGTTTTTGCCAATACGAGGTTCGTTATGATCTACTTTCTTCAGATTGGGTACTAGAGTGGTATAGGTATGGTAAAGTGTCAGCTTGAAGATGGAATTACTAGTTGAAGCTCTATTATGTTTATTCTTTCGGACCATAGTCCAATCATTTGGCTTATCACTTAGTTACTTTACCTGGGGCTATGTTACCCTTACCCCGTGTTCGACACCGACTGTGTAACATATTATTATTGGGGAGGAGTATAACCTTTGGTGCGTGTTATTTATACACTCACTCTGGAACATAGACTGGTTGGGAGGTGATTACTAGTGGTTAGGGATTAATAGCTATCCCCTTGTTAGTCTAATGTCTTTAGAGCCGATCTAGGTAGGTTGATTGTTATGTCTTTTACAAGAGGTGTTGCATATGATTAGCATCACTACTTTATCCTGAAGGCATGGTATGTCTTGGTTCTTGGTCTTGTTTAATTGATGTCGAGTGCCGCTTTTCCTTGTCTGAGAATCTCTATGTGTGTCACGTATCAACCCTATGTGATGATATTGTATCCTAAACCAGTGCGAGCCTGTGAGTGAGTTGTATTGGACTGAGTTGTGATAGCTCCATGTCTTCCCCTGTATGTTTATATACTTAGCCCTTAAAGGGCGCCCTCTGAGCATTTGTTGTATCTTTGGTGAGATTACTCTTAACTGTATTTGGGCTAGGATAGGGTGTACCTTGTGGCTAGCACTTGGCAACAATTATATGGATTCCAGTTAGCAGCCATAGAACAGTTTAGCCTATTGGTTGATTCTACATTTTGAGCATTCATTAGTATTTTTAAAATGTAACTTGACTTTGATAGAGTAATAACCAGAAACTGATTTCTTATACATTAGATGTATCCATGAGTGCAGTAGCAGTATTGAGCTATTTCCTCACACTACCTTATCTATTTTCTCACTAGAACTCTAATTTCTAGGTGTTGACCATATGGAAGCAGTTGGATTTTTAATGCGGTTCTGATTCTACTAATTGGATAGACTTGATTTTTCCACTGAGATATGATATATAGGATGATCCTAGTTTTTTCACTTTTCCCTAGTCACTATGCCACTAGTTGACCTTTTTATTAGATTTTGTGTGTACGTGGGCCAGGGAACTACCCTGAGGATCCGGCTCACCGGTACAAGGATTTTTTATGTAGGATTGAATCCCTCCACGATCCCTCTGACTTAGGTTTCTATGCCTGGGGTATGTTGCATGGTCAGGGGAGGGTTATATTGGAGTAGGAAGGGTAAGTTTACGGGGAAGCTTTAGTGGGTCCTCCCCTGTGAGATTTTTAATTGGGGAGGGTGCGTGTGGGCACTATTGACATTTCAGCATCCCTTTGTATCGTATACCCTTCTCTTTGTTGCACTCCTAGGGGCTTATGGGGTAAGTCCTATCGGGTTACTAATATGCTGATATGTTGGTTGCTAGCTAGGCTTTGTGGATACTCATTTGTGTTGCTAACTATTATCCTTGCCTTAGTTACTATTACGTTCAATGGTTACATTCCCTACATTTCTATTTTTTTTATTGGTCCTTCCTTCTGCTTGTTATGTTGGAGCTCCAGGTATGTGTCATTTTTGGTCATGATTTGCTTGTGGCCCAGATCTTGTGTTTTATGCCCTGATAGTTGCTATTTATTCATAATTGTTAGCTGATGATGCACACATTGGTAGCTAATCCTCCACTGCACTTACTAGTTATTACTATAGTTACCCCTTTCCGTGGTTCATTTTGTGTGATTTCCCTATTTGCTTATGATCACTGTTTACCTTTTTAATGCTTACTTTTGCAACATCGGCCTATAATGCCTATTGGGTACCCATTGTTTTTGGTACTCATGATATATTTATACATCTTTTTGTCATACAGGTCCTAGTATGAGTTAGCGTAGAGGACCTGATCGAGTGAGCTATTTTTGTACTATTTTAGGAAATACGATGAGCAATCGGCGTTCTTGCTAGATAGTCTTCCTTCTATCTTCACAGTTGTTCTAGTTTGAGTCTGGATAGATATTCTATAGTTTTTTTTCCCATTTTGGTTTGTCTTTTTTACTAATTTGTAGATGGATACTCGACAGCATGACACCAAATTCTGGGGGAGTTACTTTCTCTTATGTATTTTTGTTTTCTCTTCATTTTCTTCTCTTTTCTCCTTCTCTTTTCTGTTGGTCCTTCGTACTGGCCCGTTGCTTAATGCTTTGGGAAGGGGTTTAGGCTTGTCAACGGGTGGAACGTAGATGCCATCACTATTCGATTTAGGGGTCGTGACGTCGTTGTGGTGTCCATGAGATTTTAACTTATATTTCTTTTAATACTTACTTGATATGGTGCCGATGAGAGGCCTTGGTTAAATCATTATGATATTATATTTTTTTGATGATCATGCCTATGCATGGGCTTTATTTCCATGATATTATGATATGGTTGATAGTTTTCCCATGCGGGGGTGTCTTGGTTTATTTACCTTGTTTATGTCATAATTCTCCTAATTATAGTGGCCTAATTATTGGTGGCTCTTGGTATTGTATTTGTTATGTAAATGTTGTCAGAAAGGAACAACAAAGTCTAATAGCAAACAAACCAAGTCTGTATCCCATTCTACCGGTAGGTACAACCAGGCAACCAACTAACCTAATAGGTGCTCCCCCCCCCAAGTCTTGAAGGGTACAAATCAATGAGTAGGGATGCTACGCAAAGAGGTACAGGAAAAGTAAATATGTGTTGGCTTTCTCCTTTTCTGGGGTATTCCCAAATCAAAGGGACCCAAGAAGGACTCAAACCATATACCACTACTCCCTCATAGACCCTTACCTCAATCCGTGACGTCATGCCCTACGTATAGAGACCTAGATCGGCAAGGCCCGTGGAGGGACTCGAACCCACATTCAAAACCTTTGTAAGAAGCCCACCAGTAGTATATTCATCAGGGCAAGAGTCCCGGAACTCAGGCTCATCTTGTATATCATATCCTAGTGGAACTTAAGTCTAGCCATATAAGAAAAAATCCATGTCTCGGTAAAACCAAATGATTTCCCTGTATGAAGTATCCATAAATCATAGCGATAGTGAGAAAATAGCCACAAATGGTGTGATAAATAGTTCCACACTACACATAAGAGCAGTCATGGAAGATATAAGTATATATGAAATCAGTTTTCGGTTATTAGTCTATCGAAATCAAGTTACCTTTTAAAAAGTTTAATGATTGCTTGCTACATAGAACCACTCCACATATTAAATTGGTAAAAGGCTACTAAATGGGATCCATAAGAAGGCTACCAAGCACTAGTCACCAAGTACATCCTCTGCTAGACAAACTGTGGTCCCAAGCCAAGAGTAATCGCACCAAAGATTCCACCACTGCCTGGAGTCCGCCCATTAGAGGTAAAGTAGACACCCATACAGGGGAAAACATGAAGCTATCCTAGCTCGATCAAACACAACTCATCTGAGGCTTGCACTGATCTACAGAATAGTGTCTTCACATAGGGATGCTAACCACTCAAGGAAGCCATATCCGTTTAGGTACAATGTCATCACATAAGGCATCTAACTACCTAGCATAGTCTTACCAGGATAGGTACGATGTCATCCCATAGGGCAGCTAACTAACCAATGAAGCTGTATCCAAATATCTATGAACCAAATGAACCACACACACCCTAATCATACCCAACATCTCAGGTGTAACATATAATAATTAGCCTACCTAGATCAGCTCTAAAGCCACCGACCTAAATCAGGGGATAGCTACTAAGCTCTAATTCCCTAGTATAATCCCCTCCTTATTCCTAACCTAAATCAGGGGATAGATACTAAACTCTACTCCCTAGTATAATCCCCTCCTCAAACTCACTACATTCCAGAGTCAACATATAAATAATACACACGAAAGGTTTTACTCCTCCCCCAACCCTACTATTTCTAGAGTTGGCATTGAACACGGGGGTAGGGTACCTACTATACCACCAGTAGGAGGAAAAACCCAATAGTCTGAAGCCGAAGCATAGGACTACTACATTGAACACGAAAGTTTATCAAAATTCACGATAAAATAATACTTTGTGGATGTCTTAAATATTAACATAATCTACCCAAAATCTAGTATCAGTGTCAAACGAACCACTAAGTACAGAATGATAAAACTGAAGTGTAGTATAAAGATGTCTCCGAAATACAATGGAGATTAATAAAAACATAAGTACAAAGAGAAGCAGGAACAAGTTAGGCGCTAAGCTCACCCTGAATCTCCGATGTGAATAAGATTTGAATGAACAGTTGTCTGTATATCACAAGCGGGAACCTGTACTCAGATCTGCAAATGTGCAAGTGTAATATGAGTACAAATCATCAAAGCAACCCATACCCAGTAGGCTTCGAGGGCCCACTAAGCACATAATAATAATAAAAGTAGTAAATAACAGAGTATAAGAAAAAGTGTCACAGAAGCAAATAGTACCATACGAAAAACTATCAAATCAAATACGAATCAAGTGTCACAAAGACTGATATCTCTAGCTAATCACATAATAGGATCTTAGGCAACGAAAGAAAATGTACTCGGCATCCTTGCAACAACATATGTGAACAATAACACAATAAATGAGAATCAAAGAAGATAGGGGTAGAACATGATCAGTATACCGGTAACCTCAAGTGAAAGAATAAATAACTGAATAAAAGTGTAAGGCACAAATCCTACATAACATAAAGCAGCAGGTAACTAATAAGGACAACTAAGCAGTAATACAGATAATAAAGTAAAGTAATCAAACTGACAAGTCCCCCAGAAAGAAGCGCAACGTATACATAAACATGCTCACCCATAGGTCCCCCAATCCGACCTATGAGCACACTGAAAAAAATAAGTGCGGAAAAGTAACATACACATGATCGTTATCAAAACCTCACATCCCAATTTCAGAACCATATTGAATCAAAATTGGCACATAGTACCCCGCAATAGTGTTATCCCACCGGTATCTAGTGCCTTATATTAGTGTTATCCCACTGGCACATAGTGCCTTATATCAGTAATATCCGCTAGCCGTATTCGACAAGTCAAGGCGTTCGACGCTGATGTATATGGTAGTATCACCTATGGTCCTTGATAATCACTACCGTACAACGACGGTCTCAAGTCCCAACGCTATGCTCACTACCGAATGGGGTCGATCTCAAGTCCCAGCATTTATTAGTAAAAATATACATATTTCTCGGTGCCAAGAGGTGAAGCCTAGACTAAAATAAGTGAAAACGGTGTTATCGGGTGCTCGATATGATGTCGAGGCTAGAATCAGAAAATAAATTACTTATAGTATTATTATTATTAAAGTATCCTTATTTATTTCTTTATGCTGCTATGAAACTTTATCATCAAATCATTTCTAGCCATTATGGCTCATAAATCATGTGGTGATACTACCCAGCCCCAATGCACTCTTATCGGAGCCTTAGGCTCGGTCTCTTGTGTCATGAATGAATTGCATATTAATCATGAAATATCCATATTTCAAATGCTAAGTCTTGGGCCCCTATCATTCGGGTGCCAAAATATCAATATCAACATGAAACGGATGAAAGAACGGTACAGGGGTACTATACCACCTAGCTACTCAACCCAAGGATGCTATTTAGTACAGTTATTATAGCTATAAGGCCAGAGATAGCATCACAGAGCCTACCAATCATCCGACGACAAAGCATCGCAATATCAAAAATCATACTCTGACTGACGTCAAACGGTCTCCAAATAATATGAAACTTGCATCAAGGTGTTTTGTATGTTAATAAGAGTCCAACTGTATAATTTATACTAATTCTAGACCAGGACAAAAATTAGGTCTAAAAGTGGCTTATAGGGCCCGCTCGTCAAAACTAAAAATAAATTTCACAACGGGGTCCCCAACGATACCAGAACCGTGCTCCAAATTTGAGCACAATACGAATGCGGGAAGGGCTTCAAATCAACCTGGACAAAATTGACCCTAAAGGAGTCAAAGATTCAATCTTTACGAATTTAATGTTGGAATTATGATGAATTAACGATCTTAGGAGCAATGTATATCCAACTAATGAAGAATTACATGAAACACAATTGATTAACAAGCCCAAATTGAATTTTGGTTGGAGAAACACATCATAGTGCAATAACCAGCTAGAAATTAGAGATTGCACATAACACAATTGAGAAGTAAGGATAAGACATCTATAAACCAATCTGGGAAAAAGGATAAAACTTCTGATAGCCAATATTGGGAAAATGGTATAGCATCTATAAACTAATCTGGGAAAAAGTATGCTGGAACTCATGAATTGAACCATAAAACATCTATAAGACCTCCGCATGGTGGAACTCATAAATTGAACCATAAAACATCTATAAAACATCACCATGCTGGAACTTATAAATTGTACCATAGCCAACTGGAAAATAATGATTAAACAACTGTAGACTAGACTCATGAACTGAACCATAACCAATTGGAAATCAAAGATAAAACAGCTGCAAGTTGGAACTCATGCATTGATGCATAACCAACAGTAAATCATAGATAAAGCTACTATACTCAAACAAGTCTAGATAAGGGATGAAATCTATACTCAACCAAGTTCTTAACAATGGTGAACAACTACCATTTCTACGGGAAGTGAAGGAGAAACATACCAATGAAAGAAAAGACAATAGTGAGCTTGGGGATGGACTTCCCTTTAATTTGATTTCAGTTTTGGGACTCGAACAATAGGTTGGATGGACAAAAGCACAAATATGAAGATGGGAAAAAAGATCTGAAAGTTTCAAGGACAGATTTTATACATATAAATATTGCCGGGTCCTTTCTTATGATGCTGCGTGAGCTAGGCCTAAGAAGGAAGTTAGGTTGGGTCAAATTTTCTACAAAACAGCCCAACTACTTTGGGACAACAAGTCTACACCACAACTAAACTTAAAATGAAAAGCCTAGGACATAGTGTCATGACCTAATATCGCGGGTCATAATGGCACCTACTATACCACCAGTAGGAGAACCAAACCCCGTATTCCGAAGCCAAAATGGAGGACTACTACATTAAATGCGAAAGTATATCATAAGTTAAGATAACATAATCTACCTAAAATCCGGTATCAGTGTCAAAGGAACTACTAAATACAGAAATGATAAAATTGAAGTAAGTGTAGTATAACTATGTCTCCGAAATACAATGGAAAACAATAAAATATAAGTCTAAGAAGAAGGAACAGGATGGATTCCAAGCTCACCCTGAATCTCTGGTGTGAATAAGATCCAAACAAACAGTTGTCTGTATATCACGAACAGAAACCTGTACTCAGATCTGCATATGTGCAATTATAGTATAAGTACAAGTCACAAAAGCAACCCATACCCAATAGGCTTCGAGGGACCATTTAGCACATAACAATAATAAAAAAAAGTAAATAACAGAGTACAAGAAAGGGGTCACAGAAGCAAATAGTATAATACGGGAACTAGCAACTCAATTACAAATCAAGTGTCACATAGACGGATATCGCTAGCTAATCACATAACAGGATCTTAGGCAATGAAAAAGAACATACTCGACACCCTTGCAACAACATATGTGAATAATAACACAATAAATGGGAATTAAAGAAGATAGAAATAGAACATGGTCAATATACCGATAACCTCAAGTGAAAGAACAAATAACTGAATAAGAGTGTAACGCACTAATCCCATATAACATGAAACAACAAGTAACCAATAAGGACAGCTAAGCAGTAATACAGATAATGAAGTAAAGAAATTAAATGCTAACAAGTCCCCCATAAGGAAGCGCAGCGTACATAGAAGCATCCTCACCCATAGATCCCCCACCTGGTCTATGAGCACACTAAAGAAAACTAGTGCAGAAAAGTAACACACATATGATCATTATTAGAACCTCATATCTAAATTTCAAAATCATAATATTATCCTACCGGCATTTTGTTCCTCACATCAATGTTATCCCATCGACACCATGTGCTTCATATTAGTGTTATCTCGTTGGTACTTTGTGCCTCATATTAATAATATCTGCTAGTCGTAGTCAGAAAATCAAGAAGTAAAATGCTGATTATGGTAGTATAACCTAAGGTCCTCTGTAAATTAATATCATCATGTTTCCAAAATCAATAGTGCCATCTATGTTAAGAAGCTGTACTCACTGCCGTACGGCGACGACCTCAAGTCCTAGCACTGTACTTACTGTTGAACTGAGTCGATCTCAAGTCCCAGCATTTACTAGTAAAAAGATACTTTTCTCGGTGCAAGGAGATGAGTGCTCGATACAATATTGAGAATAAAATAGTGAAAGATCACTACTTATATTAATATTAAAGTGTTCTCATTTATTTCATCTTGCCGCTACTAACTTTATCATCAAATCATCCACTAGCTATCATGGCTCATAAATCATGTGGTGATACTACCCAACGTAATACACTCTAGCCTTAGGCCTGGCCTATTGTGTCATGAATGCAAAACATATCAACAACACACACACATGTACACAAATACACACACATATATATATCACATATAGTCCTGAAATATCCACCTCTTATGCCCTTCACAGGTATCTCTAATCAAATGCTATGTCTCAGGCCCCATATCACTCAGGTGCCAACATATCAATATCAACATGGAACAGATGAAAGTGCGGTACAGGGTACTATACGACCTAGTAACCCAACCCAAGGATGCTATTTATTATAGTTATTAAAG
Source organism: Withania somnifera (assembly GCA_039654485.1). Classification (NCBI taxonomy): domain Eukaryota; kingdom Viridiplantae; phylum Streptophyta; class Magnoliopsida; order Solanales; family Solanaceae; genus Withania; species Withania somnifera. Next base: position 16,819 of record JBDJHY010340383.1, on the reverse strand, counting down.
CTATAAGCTCAGAGATAGCCCTACAAAGCCTACCTATCATCCGATAATAAGCGCTATAATCTCACCAATCTTACACTGACTAATATTAAATGTGTTCCAAATGATCTGAAACTTGCACTAATAAAGTCTATGTTTTAATACGAGTCTAATGGTGTAATTTATAATAAATTCTGGACTGGGCCAAAAATAAGGCCTAAAATGGGCTTACGTGGCCCGCTTGTCGAAACTGAAAATAAATTTCACTACGGGATCTCTAACATTATCAGAAACCCATGTTCCAAAATTGAACACAATGCGAACGCACAAAGGGCTTCAAATCAGCCTGGACAAAATTAACCTTAAAGGGGTCAAAGATTCAATCTTTATGAATTTAACATTGGAATTATGATGAATTAACGATCTTAGGAGCAATATATATCCAATTAACAAAGAATTACATGAAACACAATGGATTATTAGATGATTTCATCAACCTCAACTTTTAGGACATTAATGGTTGAAAACTAAGAGAATAAGGAAGAAGAAGAGAAGAAGACTTACCCAAATTCGTATGGAATCAATGGGGGGATGATGTGAGGTCCTTCATTGACCTTGAATTGTTGTTTGGAGGGGGGTTTAATTTCTCTTAGGAATGGAGTGAAATGATGTAAGGTTGCTAAAATAATAAAGGAAAAATATGCAAGAAATTCTATAATGCCAGGCGCGACATGCCGTGACTTCGTAGGAGAAAGAAATTTCTCAACAATCGGTGCTAAGTGTCTGTGCCTGCACCAGTTGCAGGTTGCTGTAATATTTTTTAGAATTTCTAGGTGGGAGTTCGGGGATTAAACGGAGTCTAATTTAGACTAACCAAATATGCAGACAACATGAAAATAACATTCTGTACTCAATGAAGTTGACGAAACTAAAATCTGAGGTTGATGACCCCTCAAACCCAAGATAGACAAAAATGCATTTCTCCACCAACACCTCAAAAATGCAACGACAAGTCCAAAAATTATACCACTACCTCACCTAACATAAAATAATCATTTCGGAGTTGCTGGGAGCTTCAGAATTTCAATCCGACCCTTCAAACATCAAAATATCCCTCAAACTCCACTTTAGGACATAAATTTAACTAAAATCCACAACTTTGCATAATTTGCAAATGAGAAATACAAAACATAAACTTATAGTCAAACTTGTCTTTGTTTGGTATTTTGGAGCTAACAGAACTGTCGAAATTAAATTCTAAGATCGTCTTGAAGGAAAGTTGACTTTGGTCAATGAGTACTTAGTTTTAGACTCTAAAATAGGGAATTTGAGATATTTCTCAACTAAGTCGCCAGGGATCCAAACTGTCGGTCCTAGCAAGTCAGAAATGACTTAGGGAACTACCTTAACGCTCTAGAATACAAAACATCATCTATTTATCATAAATGACCTGAGGGTCATTACAACTCACATTTGGACTCATGCATTGCTACAATTAATATGCTACATGTATCAAACATATGGAAGAATAGTTGGATAGAGAGGATATTACCTTAGACTAAAGTGTAACTAGAAGTAAAATATGTGTAGGTATGTTTTTATCATGTCTACCTCTTCTTCCCATGTAGCTCTCTCAATTGACTGATTTTTCCATACTACCTTAACTAACGCTATCTCTTTGTTTTCAAACTTGCAAACCTGTAGTCTAAGATCCGAACTAGGACTTCTTTATAAGTTAAGTAGTCACTAACAATGATATTTCCAATAGGAACTTGCAAGGAAGGGTCTGATAAGCATTTCCTTGGCACAGAGATGTGGAAAAATGGATGCACTACTAAAAGCTCTGCTAGAAGTTCTAACTCGTAAGAAACATTACCAACCCTCTTCAGGATATGATACGGTCTGATGAAAAGTGGACATAGATTTTCTCTCTTAATCTTTCCTTTTCTAAAAACCTCATGACTACTTTCCCAGGAGACACCTTCAGAAAAATCCATTCACAAACATCAAACTCTAACTCTCTGCTTTACACGTCTTTATAGGATTTCCCCCTACTCTGAGATGTCTTAAACTTCTCTATGATAATATGAAACTTCAAAGTACATCATGAACAAGATCTGGTCCTACCTTTTGTTGCTACACCTACCTCAAACCATCCAATGGGAGACCTATATCTCTTTTCATAGAATGCCTCAAACACAACTACCTAGATACTAGAATGATAGTTGTTGTTGTATGTAAACTCAATCAAGGATAAGTTTCAACCCAACTACCCTTGAAGTTGATTACATAAGCCTCAACATATCTTCTAATGTATAAATGGTCCTCTTATCTTGATCATCTGTCTATGGGTGAAATTCTGTACTGAGATGAACTTGAGTATGAAGAATCCTCTGAGCCTCAATTTGAAAAGATAGATAGTGGTATCCCATGTATTCTCACAATATACTAAAGGTAAATTCTATTTACTGCTGGGATGAATATATGGGGTGAACAAGTAGGAAGTGATCTAGCTTGGTCATGCAATCTACTATCAACCATATTAATAATGATTTTAGGAAAGCGTTAAATCAGTGACAAAGTCCATATTAATGACTTCCCATTTCCAAGTTGGAATCCTAAAATTCTCCAAACTAGTTACCTACCTCTGGTGGTCTATTTTCACTTGCTGACAGTTAGGATACTCAGAAACATACTTAGCTATGTTGTTTTTCATCCTATTCCACCAGTATATCTCCACCAAATCGCTATACATCTTTATTGCCTCAGGGTGAATAGAATACCTTGATCTATAAGCTTCAAACAATATTTTCTCTCTCATCCAATCAATATCTAGAATATAAAGATTACTTTGATAACAGCACACCCCATACCCCCTTAGGATAAAACCTAAACCTTTTTCTTTAGAACTACACTATTTAACTGAATTACAACTAGATTACTATCTTGCTTTCCTTTCACCTTAATAAATAGAGATGATTAAGAATCATTATGTACTAATATACCCCCATTCTCAATTCTAACTAACCTGGCCCCAAGGTGTGCAAGCCTATGCACCTACCTAGCCAACTCCCTCTTACCCTCATCAATATGAACCATACTCTCATAGACATCCTACTAAAGGCATCAACCACTACATTGGCCTTGCCCAGATGGTACATAATACTCATGTCATTGTCCTTCAACAACTCTAACTACCTTCTCTAAAGAATATTAAGATCATTCTACTTGAATACATATGAAGTCTCCTATTATTAGTGATGAAATCTACATTCACATTATACAAATAATGCTCCATATTTTCAATGCAAACACAACAGTTTCACCTCAGTATCATGAATGGGATAATTCCTCTTATTAACTTTAAGTTTTTTAGAAGCATAAGTTGCTACCTTACCAGGATACATCAATACATAACTAAGAACAAATTTAGAAGTATCATAATACACTATGAAACCCTCAAAACTTTTTAGAAAGGTAAAGACTAGAGTTCTAGTCAACTTTGTTTTTCAACTCTAGAAATCTCTTCTCACACTGATCTAAAATTTTTTTGTGAGTCAACTTAGTTAGAGAAGAGGCTATAGAAGAAAAGCGATGAATGAACCTATAGTAATACCCTTCTAAACATAAGAAGCTATGAATATATGATTGAGAGATGGGTCTGGGGAAATTCCTGACAACATTAATTTTTTGCTAGTCTACGCGAACACCTTACAAGAGATGACATGACCTAAAAAAACTACTAACATTATCCAATATTCACACTTGGGGAATTCTACATAGAGTTGATGGTCTAAAGAGTTTAAAGAACCACTTTGAGATGGACTTATGCTCCTCACCACTTATGGAGTAAACCATAATATCATCAATGAGGACTATCACAAAGAGGTCCAAGTATTGCTTGAAAACCGTGTTCATGAGGTTCATAAAGATTTATAAAAGCATTCATCAAACCAAAGGACACGACCCCAAACTCAAAGTGGCAATGATTTATGAAGGATATTTTAGGAATTTCTACTTCTATGACCTAAAGAGGATGGTAGCTAGAATGAATATTAATTCTTGAGAGGTGGATAAAACCTTGCAGCTGATCAAACAAGTCATCAATCCATGGGATAAAAAACTTATTCTTAATTATGACTTTGTTCAACTGATGATAGTGTATGAACATCCTAAGATAACTATATTTCTTATACATAAATAACATAGGAGCACTCCAGGGACACATGCTAGGGAGGATAAACCCCTTAAAAGATCTTCTAGTGTGTCTTTCAATTTCCTAATCTTGGTAGGTACTGTTATGTAATAGGGATGGAATTAGGTTGAGTTCCTTGAATGAGGTCTATGCTAAATCTATCTCTTAATCAAGAGGAACTTTGAGTAGATCCTCGGGAAAAACATCAAGAAAATCTTTAACTATAGGGGAAGATTGGATATTAAGAATCTCAGATTTAGATCCTTTAATTGGAAAAGTGGGAGAGACACCCCTTAGATATCATCTTTATTTATCTTAAGTATGAGATGAACCTACTATAAGGAACAACAACACTACCCTCCAACTCAAGGAAAATCTCATTGGTAAAATAAAACAAACGACTTTAGTCTTGTGATCGTCAGCAGTATAACATGAATGGAGTCAATCCATGCCTATAATGATGTAAAATCTACTATATCATTAAATAATATCATAAGGGATAATTTTATCAAGTACCGACACTACAAAACTACGGTAGACTCTCTTAGAAATTATGGACTCACCAACCAGTATAGAGATAGATAAGGCTCAGAGAGATTCTCATAATAGACTCCAAACCAATTAGAAATATATAGGGAAATGAAATACATAGTAGATCCAGGGTATAGAAAAGTATACACATCCATAATTTAAACCTTCAACATTCCTGTGAATAGTTGGTTGATTTCTTTTATCTTGCCTAGATACCAATTAATACAATTAATTTTGGCACTAGTTACCACTGGTGTAAGAGGCTCCCTTCTGAGCTGGGTAGGCTACTGGTACTACTTCTGAAGAAATAGACTGGCCTTTATTACTGCCCTATCTAGATGTTGAGAAATTCTAAGTCTATGTCCTAACTTACAACACCTAAATCATCCCTTTGAATTGCATTCCTAAATTTGATGGCCGAACTAGACATACCTAAAGCTAACTCACAAGTCCTTTCTTCACCCTACAAGATGATTCTTACCATACTAATCACTTATAAGGAAAGTACGTCCTCTAGTAACATTATCCTGAGAGACTTATCTCACTACCCCGTTCTGCTGACTCTGGGCTGTCGTGATGCTCTGAGGAGGAGCACTAGCTCATCAAAGGGTTGGAGACTTAAAATTATTCTATTGTTGATATTTGCGACCTTTACCATACTCATTCTGAATAATCTCCAAAGGATTAGTCTTTTCTCTCTTGCTATGTTAACTCTCCTTCAACTTAGCTTTATTACCCTATATCTTCTCCAAGTGAACTATGAGATGACCCATATCCATATTACTATTTAGAGTGGATGCCCATCTTCCTTCCTTTACCAAATGAGGAGAGAGCTAAGAGCCAATCAAGACCATATGATTTTGCATACTTGAAACCATATTTGAGGCATACTTAGATAGCTTAGTGAATTTTATCCCATACTTAGCAACAATCATGGATCCCTTTTGTAGACTTGGAAATGCTTACATCTTTTCCTCTCTCTTCTTCCTAGGGAAGAATTTACCCGTAAATCCTCCTCGAGCTCAGCCCAAGAAAGAGGGGATGCACCTTTCAAATGATTCTTGGAAACTAATCTTCCCAAGAATGAGACATATCCTTCTGCTAATATAACCCAAGATCCACTCTGTCAACCTCTAGAATCCTTATAATATTGCATATCTGGCAAATATCATCAATGAAACTCTCTGGATACTTACCTACTTTTGAATCAATTAACACTGGGGTTACGTCCTAAGGAATTCTATAACTATAATTACACCAAAATCCTAGACAACTGGATTAACAATAGGGATCATCATTTGCTACTGCGTATATGTAACGACAGTTTGAGAAATTTATAAATTGCATTTTTGAACTCAGCAGTAATGGTATTATCTGCCTGCGGTTCCATATTTAAAGAAGCTAGAGACTGACCCCTGACCTGGAAGGCTGGAGATATATTAGCACATCATGGAGGCTTGATCTAAAATACATAAAGATGAGTCAGGAAGAGTTTCAGAGTTAAACTCCAAAGCACAAAAAAGACATCAATAAAGGAAAAAAAATCCTAGTTACTCAGTATTCTCACAGTTATGAGAGTTTCACAATTCAAAACCTTCACAGATACTATACCTAATGTCAGTTTTCAGACATCCTAGGAAACATTGAACCTAAGGCTCGGATACTAAGTTTATCATGCCCCAGAGTCACTCCTTGACGCGACAAGGTATCCGTAGCCACAGAGTGGCCATAGATGTACCCTTGGGTAGCTCTATTCACTCACTCTAAGTGGAAGAAATATTTAATAATAAATATAACACAGTGGGCATCTCACATAAATAAACAATAAATATTGAATTAACATGAAAACTCCAAATGTAAAAACAACTATATCAAATGTCTAAAGGCCTCTAAACATTTGAATACTAGGCTTCTAGGACAAGTCCCTAGTTAACCTTAGAATAAGAGAAAACTATAATAAATTGTCTCACTATACTAGAATGAATAGATGAAATAAATTGGTCTCCAACTCATGGGATCTCAGCAATCTTCTAACTCAGGTATGGAATAGAAAATTATATCTACTACAAGTGTGACGATGGCTGGTCGGATCTGCATGATAATACGTGTAGAATAAAGTATGAGGTCTATACATAGGAGCTACTAACTACACAAGAAGGTTATAAGGATAGGCAATATAAAACATGCTTAATGGGAAAATAGATATACAACATGAACTAGCTATGCAATGCGTGAACAAATTCAACACTTACCTCAAACTTCAATAAGAAATAAATATAAAAATTTATTAAATATAAATTAAGTTTAGCCTTTCAAAGATATAATAAAGACTCTGAAGGAAATATCTTCAACTTTGTTAGTTTAAGAATTATAGGACACTTAGTCGAAATATCTTTCAAACATTAATGCTGAACAACCTTTGAAAGTACTATAACTTAAAAATAAAACCATGTGAGAAGACATGGAGTTCAACCTACGTCCCCACTGAGGGGAAAGTTTCACCCTTCCACAGGTACAATACCTAATCATGTACCTAGTGGATCCAATTATGTTTGGTTTATTAAAATGCCTCATTGGGCAAACGTAATATCCTATGGATGGAAACATAGTTATGGAATACGATCTTTGAATCCAAATATGCTCGGTGTTAATAGTACTCCCAAAAACAGACACCTTCTCATGAGATGACCAATAAGATCATTATTTATTTGAGATTGATTAATTAAATATATCTCGTATTTCAAGCTTTTAGCTATATTCTGACTAGACTAGAAATTCATGCAAAATTGACACATTCCTTTCAAATAATTGACACTAAACTAGGCTTGGTTTAGTTTAAAAGCTTATTATGAGTAGTTCATTAAAAGAAAGACACCAAGTGTAAAGCAAGATTAGGTTGAAAAAATCGAGTAATACCAAAAGAATTGTAACACTTAATACCCAAAGGGTTTCATCTATAAAATTCAGCATGTTATGGATAGAAACTATGATTTATGCAGTACCTCAATTTAGGAATATTTTTCTAAGGTTTCACTTCTTTTAATCACAAATATCTCAAACTTTACTATGACCTAAATAATTATGTTCTTCATGATGTACTATGAAAATCAATAGAAACATACCCAACTAGTATCAGTAAACATAATTGGAAAGGAAATAATACTTCTACCTACAAAATTCATAACTTCGAATTCGGGTTTTGGGCAAAAGGATGAAGGGATACCAATTCTCATCAACCCACATACCTGAAGATTTTTTATGAAGAGGATTAGTTGTGGAATTAATTGCTTGATACCCATTAGAAGAGAAATCTAACCCTTGTTCTTCACAGAGAATAGCTTGTAAGTTATTTTTTATGTTTGAGGAATTGAAAATAATTAAACTAAAATAAAGATATTGGGTATTTATACCCCTCTTTTAAATCCTGGAATAATGCAACATAGTCCATTATATAGTGGTGATATACCAAAAGTTACCATGGTTAAGAATTCAACTGGCAAGTTTTATAGATGGGTTGACGGTCTGTTAGTCCCTTAACTGTCTAACAATCCTGGTGATGGTCCATTAATCTAGTTGGCGACCTATTAATTGTCCTGTCAACCTAGGGAGCTCTCTAGTAGTAAAGTGGGTAAAATAATAGACCGTAATTCACCCCAACAAAAAGAAAAAGTTTGGAATCACTGGGACAATATGATGTAGCAAATAATGGACTATCAACCTATTATATGATTCGTCGAAGAATCCCTCGAATTTAGCTTTTTTACATTTGGCAACTGGTATGTTGGGTCGAATTCGATAGAACGGTTCAAGGTCCATTGAATAAAATTACATACCATAAAATGGTCTATGATGCCTCTTGAAACTAAGAATGATTCATTAGAAGGGTTCCAGAATGGGTTCCACGGCCCATCAATCCATTCAACGGTGCATAGACCTATCTATAGAAATAGAACTACTTAATATTTTCACAAAATTTTACAAACTTAGTTTATTTATCTTAAAAAAAAATTTGGATTGATTTTCAATGTGTAACAGTAAGTTTCCAATTTTTAAGTGTTAAATTGATCTATTCACTCTTTTCTTAATTAGTTCAACAATTTTGTATAACGTTTCATCCTTTACTTTTACTTTTTCAGTGTTTACATTAGTGTATTGTTTGCTGAATATTTACTTATATAATTTTTTTGTATTTTTAATATATATAGTAATTATTTATAATATGTATAAATTAAGAAAAGTAGGTAATTTATAAAATTTGTCCCAGAGGTAGTGCTGCTAATAAGAAAAAAAAAGGTTTAGATAAGGGTAGTGCTAGTACTAGACATTATAATCATATGAATCCATCTCCATCTATGTAACCTTTGAAATTTGTACTAGAGGTTGTTTGTGATGAAACAAATAAGTCTATGAAATTTTAATGAAATTTAAACTTCTTTGATTTTCACGGAAGGGTCCATGGACCATTAAATGGTTTGACGGATCATGGAACCCATCATCAAACTTGTACAATGTTTTTTCTAATATTGAAACTTTCTATAGTCCACCATATATTTCTATGGATTGTAAAGTCCTTCAATAAATTCGTCCGGTGTACATATTTTAAAGGTTGTATTTCAAACCTTTAACGGATCGTAAACCTGGTTGACGGTTCGTCAATTCTCTTATGGTATTGGTCTAGAAACTTCAAAATATTACAAGTATAGGAGGTGTTGGCGGACCACCCAATGGTCCATAATTTAATTCAAAAATGATAAAATTATCCATCAAAACCTTTTAGTGATTCTATTTTGGGGAGTCAAGTTTGACCGACTAGTTGATGGACCTTCAACTACATTAAAGGAATGACAACCCATATGTAAGAAGTCTCTAGTTTGACTTTAATCCATTTTTCTCAAAGGATTCTTATACTTACTTTTCCGATATTAATTAGCCAAATCCATGGTCATTTTTGGTTAATTGGTGGGGGTTATAAATATTCAAGCCCTTATTCCTCTCTTTGTTAATTCCCATTTCTCAGACTTAAAGAAATCATATGTGTAGTTTCTCCAAAAGTTCAAGTAAGCGTTAAGACAATAAAAACCTTTTCTTTTATGATTCAAGCCTCTAATATGCATCCCTAGTATTTGGGTTATGAGCAAGTGTTTCTTTCACCCTTGCTCCCAAATACCGCAGTTAGTTACTATGATTATAACATAAAAACCTAAGGTGAATCCCAAGTTTCTTTTTGTTGTTGAAAACTTATCCCTTGACATACTAATTGATATTTTTCATTACTATCGTATGTTTTCAAGGGAGAATTACATGTAAATTAAAAGTTCAATGATTTCATCATAAATTGCATAAATTCTCCAAAATTGTAAAGAATAGCCAAGTTCTTAAATTGCAAGGTTTTTGTAAATTTTATATACCTTGTTCATGAATTTTTAGTGTTAATATACAATGAGTGGTATTCAAGAGTCTTGTCGGTCAATTTAAAGGTTATAACTTGTAGTTATTATAATTGTCAGTCCTTATTAACAATAAAACTAAATATTTGGCTTTTAAAGATTAAGCATGTTTAAAGAAAGTGCAACCTAAAAGAATGTTTAATGGTCTGGATTATAGGTCTAGTAAGTTTAAGTATGAAAATGCGACAAATAGTATGACAAAGTCAGTTAGTCAGTTCATGAATTCATGGGCCCTTTGTGTAAAAGTTTGATATAAATGAATTGTAACTAATATATGGTCTGTTTTTTGGATTAGTATTAACATCGGGAGGAATCAAATGAAATAACTCTTATCTCAAACTTGCGTAGCCTAACCTAGGAATTCATGATTTTCCCAATAATTGCCTTGTTATATTTTGCTTAGTTGACCAACTTGGAGCTCAGCTAGTGCACTTTACCCTAGCAAGTTCAGGGAGACCTACTGGCATGGTAAATTTTGAACTCTGTAGCCATGTACATGGGGATGTTAGTTATAGAACCTTCCAAAGTCAGCAAGGTTAGTAAATTCAATAGAGTTAGCTAACTTTCAGTCAAAAATTATAAGTACTAAGAGAAGGGTTTTACTAAGATTACTTTCATTATTAAAACTAACGAGTATACATGATTTTCTTTAAGATTATTCATAATCCAGAGAGCATGAGATTTTTCATAGTGTCACATTGCCCATTATTGCCTTATTGAGTTCAATAGTTGATAGTTCAGGTTTTTAGTACTTACTCATGCATTGCATAACCATATACTGATTTGTTGTTTAATATATGTTATTGTTACCTCCTGTGTAATTAATACCTTTTATATATTGACTGCATATTTTTGTTGCATGTTTTACACCATGCAGGTTTGACCAACCTTTATGACGTTCATGGTTAGCTTAGATGCATGTTTTACACCATGCAGGTTGATGGTCTATTTGGAGAAGATTGAGAAAGATAAGGTCAAATTGAGAGACTGAGAGTCATAAGATAAAAAAATTCCAAGAACAACTATTTTAAGCTTAGCCAATCTTGGTCCGAAGGTGGCCATATAAAGCAGCAATATACTTAGAAGATACCAACCCCTTCTTATTTAAGTTTTCCTTCATTAAACTTACAAAAAATTTAGAATCAACACATCAGGGTAGTTTAGATAGCTTTGCAGGGTAGTGTGATAGAGGGACACTCTTATCCGATATATAGAGAGTGTGGTAAAAATCATATGGGTTAGTGTCATGTGGTTTGGGATATGTGTTTTCGATGTGGCCAAGGTGGTCACAACCTTCAGTACTTTCCATACAAGGGTTATTTTAGATGTGTAAATCCCAATCATAGCATTAGGGATTGTCCCTAAATCGACAGAAAGGTGGTAACCATAGATCATAAACAAATACAATAGCGCCAGCAACCCATATAGCTTAGTAGGGCACTTATTTTAGCACTGTTGTTATGAGCACAAAAATCAAATTTATGCTTTGGGATTTAGACAAAACTAGGAGTAGTCAACTAATATAGTGACTTGTATATTTGTGAATTTTTAAACCTTAGATATAACATATCACTTGTATCCCTTTATATTGATAGACAGTTTGGATTCGATCTTGGAACTTCATCTTTATCTATTTCTAATTTATTGGTAATTCTATAGTAGCTGAGAGAGTCTACTGGAGCTTTCCTATATTTGTTTTGGGTATGGTTTTTTAGTTGATCTTCATGAGTTATACATGGTAGACTTTGATATTATTCTGGCATAGGTTAACTCCCTTCATGCCATGATATTGTTGATTTTAGACTAGAGTTTTACATTTTCAAAGTCTTGATAAACCTATTCTTGAATGGGAGGGTAGTGTTACTATCCCAAAAGGTAGGTTAATTTCATATCTCAAATATAGAAAGATGATCTCTAATGTTTGTATTTACCACTTAATCTGTGTTAAGGACTCTAAGTATGAGACTCTTGATACTTAGTCTATTCCATTTCTCAGGGATTTATGGATGTGTTCCCCGAGGATTTACCTAAATTAGCTCCTAATAGAGAGATAGACTTTTGTATACAACTTATTCTAGGCACCAAGTCCATATTTATTCCTCCATATAAAATGGCACCAATTGAGCTTAGGGAGTAAAAAGACCTGTTAGAAAACCTCCTAGACAAGGGTTTTATTAGTTGTGGTGTATTTCCCTAGAGTGCACTGTCTTATTTTTGTGAAAGAAATACGATTCACTCTGTATGTGCATAGATTATCATCAGATAAACAAATCACAATAGAAAACAAATATTCGAGGATCAATTACTTGTTCGATCAGCTTCAAGGTGCTAGAAACTTCTCAAAAATTTATCTTTGTTCCAGCTATCATCACTTTAAAGTTAGGGAAATAAATATCAGGAAAATAACTTTCAAAACATGTTATGGACACTTTGAGTTTGTGGTCATGTTCTTTTCTTTGATTAATCCTCTTGCAGCTTTTATAGACCTCATGACCAGGGTGTTCAAGAAATACTTGGACCTCTTTGTGATCATCTTTATTAATGACATTTTGGTTTATTATAGAAGTGCGGAGGATCATGACCATGTTAGAATTGTTCTCCAGACTATTAGGGAATGTCAACTTTATGATAAATTATCTAAGTGTAGGTTTTGTCTGTAGTCAGTTGCCTCCCTTGGTCACGCCATCTCCAGTGAGGGTATTCGGGTAGATTCCCAAAGGATTGCTTCATTAAAAATTGACCTAGATTGACTTCTTTGTTAGATATTCATAGATTTTTGGGTCTATCTAGGTATCAACATAGGTTTATCTAGGCCCTCCATAGACACTCCTTTGATCTGGATAACTCAGAATAGGGAAATTTTGGTGGTCTAATTAGTATGAGAAGAGTTTTTAGGAGTTCAAAACAAGGTTGACTTCACCTTTAGTGCTAACTTTGCCAAAGGGTTCTAAGGATTTATGGCATATTTTGATGCTTCAAGAGGTTGTTTGGATTATGTATTGAAGAACCAGGGGAAGAAGTTAGCATATGCTTCTAAAAACTTAAGGTTCATGAGAAGAATTATCCCACTCATGATACTGAGTTGGCAATTATAGTGTTTGCATTGAAGATTTGGAGACATTATCTTTATGGGGTGTATGTTGACAATTTTACTGACTATAAAAGTCTCTTATAAGTATTTGATCAGAAAGATTAAAATCATCATTAGAGAGTTGGTTAGAATTGTTAAAAGACTATGATATGATTACTATGAACCATATGAGTAAGGTCAATGTAGTGGTACATTCCCTAAACCAATTGTTCTTGGGTAGCTTATTCAATGTTGATGAGGATAAGAGAGAGTTAGAAATAGAGGTTCGTAGACTCGCATACCTTGGGGTTAGACTTATTGGTGTATAGGATGGGGCTAATTCTTGTGCAAAATGCTTTTGAGTCATCTCTTATAGTAGAGGTGAAAGAGAAATAAGATAGTGATCAAGTGCTAGTTCAACTGAAGAGTGCAGTCTAGAAAAAGAAAGTCTCGGTTTTCTCCTAAGGGGGAGATGGTGTTCTCTATTATCAGGATCGTGTATGTGCCATATGTTGATGGGTTGAGAGAGAAAATCATATTAGAAGCTCACAGTTCCAGATATTCTTCTAATATTGGGTCTACGAAGATGTATGGAGATATAAGGAAAGTGTATTGGTGGAATGGTGTGACAAAAGATATAGTTGAATATATGGATAAGTGTCCTAATTCTCTACAAGTGAAACTAGATCATCAGAAATCAGCAAGAGAGTTATAGATATTATATATTTTGTCTTGGAAGTGGGAAGTGATAACCGTGGACTTTGTCACTAGTTTACCCTTATACAAAAAGCATAATTTTATATGGGTGATAGATCAAATGACTAAGTCATCTCAGTTCTTACCTATTCACACCAACTATACAGTAAAGTAGTATGGTAGGATCTACTTGAAGCAGATTGTTAGGATACATGCGGTGACCTTCTCCTTATTTCACATCAAGGTATACTATTCACGTTATTTTGTGAGATATTTCTAGAAGGGTCTTAGTGCCCAGGTCAACTTGAGTATAATATTTCATATGAAGACAAATTCAGACATTGTAGCATATGCTGAGGGCATGCACAATAAATTTTAAGGGTAATTGGATTGAACACATTCCTTTGATAGAGTTTCTATGCAATAATAGCTATCACTCTCTTATCCAGATGGCCCGACTTGACGATTTGTAGTGAAGGAGATGTAGGTCTCTTTTTAGTTTGTTTGAGGTAGGCGAGGTAGCTAAAGGTAGGGTTAGATATTGTTCATGATGCTATGCAGAAGGTTCAGATAATCCATGATTGATTCAAAGCAGCTCATAGAAGACATAAATCCATGTAGATGTAAAAAGAAGAGATCTAGGGTTTGAGGTTGATGAATGGGTATTCTTAAAAATATCCCTAATAAAAGGTGTCACAAGGTTTTAGTATAAAATAAATCTTACTTCAAGGTATATTTGACCTTATTAAATCTTGAAGATTGCGGGTAATGTTCCCTATGGGTTAGACAAACTGATTCATAATGTTTTTCATGTGTCCTTGTTGAGAAAGTGCATGAGTAATTCGTCCTTGGTTGTTCTAGTTGAGTGTGTCGGCATTGATAATAGATTAAACTAAAAGGAGGTACCTATTTGAATATTCAACAGACAAGTTCATAAATTTAGGAACAAAGGATAACATTAATTAAGGTTCTATGGAAGACCAACTGTAATGACCCTCAAGGTTACTTTTTGTCACGACCTAATTTCACGGATCATGATGGAACCTACCATACCACCAGTAGGAGAATCAAACCCTGTAGTCCGGAGCCTAAATATAGGACTACTACATTAAATGCAGAAGTATATCAAAAGTCAAGGTAAAAATAATACTCTGCGGAAGTATTAACGAATAACATATGCTACCTAAAATATGGTATTAGTGTCAAACGAACCACTAAGTACAAAAATGATAAAATAGAAGTAAGTGTAGCATAACTATATCTCTGAAATTCAATAAATATCAATAAAATATAATTTTGAAGAGAATCAGGAACAAGACGGACGTCAAGCTCATCTTGAATCTCCAATGTGAATAAGATCCAAACAAATAACTATCTGTATCACGAATGGGAACCTATACTCGGATTTGCACATGTGAAAATATAGTATGAGTACAAGTCACTGAAGCAACCCGTACCCAGTAGGCTTCGATAGACCACTGAGAACATAATAATAATAAGAGCAGTAAATAATAGAGTACAAGAAAAATGGTCATAGAAGCAAATAGTACATTATGGAGAAACTAGCAACTCAAATACGAATCAAGTGTTACATAGACTGATATCACTAGCTACTCATATAACAGGATCGCAGTTAATGAAAGAAAATACACCCGACATCCTTGCAACAACATATGTGAAATATAACACAATAAATGGGAATCAAAGAAGATAGGAGTAGAGCATGGTCATTATACTGGTAACCTCAAATGAATGGATAAATAACTAAATAAGAGTGTAAGGCACTAATCCCACATAACATGAAACAATAAGTAACTAATAAGGAAAACTAAGAAGTAATATGGATAATAAAGTAAAGAAATTAAATCCTGACAAGTACTCCAAAAAGCAGTGCAGCGTACATCAAATGAAACACGCTCACCACAGGCTTTACATCTCAACCAGGGTACATTAAAGAAAACAAGTGCAAAAAGTAAACACAATATATGAAGTGACCATCCTGCGTACGCATTTCCTCCGGTACCCGTAGGCCCAGCAAGCAGAACCCATGGAAGGCTACCCTAAATTTCCCGACGTATATTATACCCCTACACTCTATATACACCTCTTCTGCGTTGCGTGGAAGCCCGGAGGTAGGTCCATGGGGGTGCATCGCAACGTGTAAATCTACCATAATCATATCCTCACATCCCAAGTCATAGAGCCCTTAAGGTCTCAATTCTAGCATCTTGTGCCTCGTATCAATAATCTTATCAAGCCCAAATCGACTAGTCAAGACATGTAAGCTTGTACATCATCGGATCTTAATGAAGTCTTCAATAAATTGGGTATCACCATGTGTCCCTAACTATTAGTGCCAAAAGTGTTAAAAAATGTACTCATTGTTGTATGATTATGGACTTAAGTCCTAGCGCTGTACTCACTGTCGATTCTGGATCGGACTCAAGTACAAGTATTAGTTAGTCAAGTTATAATTCCCGGTGCTAGGTTGTAAATCCTGGGCTAAAATAAGTAAAAATAGTAATACTGGGTGCTCAATACCATGTCAAGTCTAATTCAGTAAAAAGGCCAATTACATATATTATCATCAAGTATTTCACTTTCTCAGCTCATATCATTATAAATCATCATTATCAAATTATGTCTTTAGCCTCTCCAACGGCGACCGCCATGTGAGGAAGCGTCCAAACTTAGGATGCTAGTGGGATGGCGGCTGACCGCCGTGGACGGCGGCTGACAGCCGTTTAGGGCGGCGGACCGCCAACAGTAACCGAAATATGATTTAATCTTTATAAGTTTTGATCTTTGGTTTAATTTCTTCATTTCAAATATTTCCCCAAAACGTTTTTCTCCTTTTCCTCTCAAAGAAGAAGATTTTAATCTTCCATTTTCAAAGTCTCAAGC